>OVAX01000204.1:55066-97799 GCA_900406405.1 Lepidium africanum
TTTTTTTTTTTTTTTTTTTTTTTTGTCGGACCACTATTCGTAGGCTCATTAACCAAGTTCTGTATAATACATGCTGCAACGGGACTCGTAGGCTCATTAATCAAGTTTTGTATAATACATGCTGCAACGGGACTCGTAAACTCATTAACCAAGTTCATGTATAATATAGTAAACTTACCGCTTCTTAAATTCCCAATTTTTTTTTCTTCTTTTTTTTCTCACAATTCACATGATGCACATGAATTTTTATTTATTTCCTTCACGGGAAAAATAAATTATAAATTGATATATTATTCTAAATGAATACAACACAAAACAGAGGACATAATAAGGTAAAATCTTAAGACTTTATTTCTAACATTACAATACAGAACATTATTTCTAACATTTCTAATTGATGAAAAAGCTTAAGACTTTGTCACTCACTAAGCCATCATCATCACTATCTTCTTCTTCAACTACCTGGTTTCTGAACAGAGTTTTGAAGTAAGGTAAAATCTTAGGAAGCACATGTAAATCCGCCATGTTTATACTCATCATATCGAAGGCAATGCATGTGTTGTGCATATGCGACTCGTCAATCACCGGAATCTTGGGGTATCTCTGACTAAAATGAGTCAGTACGATCCGGTAGACACCTGCCAAAGATCCAACGTCGATTGCTTCTTTAGTTGTGCTATGATTCTTCGCCACAGCTTCTTCTACCAAAGCATCCTCAAACGTAGCCTGTTAGCAAGATGGTAAAGAAAAAAATAAGGTTGATAATTTACAAGAGTGTGAACGAAATACTATGCAGACTATCTCGATTATGATATATATAAAAACTCATAAACCTCATGTATAAGAATAGTTGCTCCTTTAGAAGCTTCAACCATCTCAGGACAAGGTCTTGTGTCGCCTGAGTAAACCATTTTCCAACCCGGAATTTGATCTCCGGAAATGTTATTCCTGTGCGCTGCTTTTACAACAACCCCAAAGGCTTGAGGGCAATGCACAACTGGAAAACTAATCAAATCCTCCAAACCCATTTCGCCGAGGACATTTTTCAGTTTCCTCAAAAATGGTACAGCTGAAGAATTGTCCGTGAGAGGGCTACTCGGTCTTTTGTATATACTCTGCATTGGACTTCCTTTACTGAACAAAGAACCGTCTGCATTGCCGCTACTGGTAAATTTCTCAGGAGGGGTGGTTTCTAGAGAAGCCCAAGAAGTTGTTGTGGTGTTCCTGCAATCAACAAATTCCATATCTAATTCCTCAAGTCTTTGATATGCATCAAGAAAGTTCTTAAGCGGTCTTGGTCCAACCACAATTGCTGGCTCATGAGCCACTCCTTTGAGAAGTTCACATCTACGAGCAAGGATTCTTGCAAGACCCGTATGGTGATCAGCATGGATGTGAGAGATCCATATACATCTCAACTTTCTGACTGCTTCATCAGCTCCTTCTAAACCATATCTTCGTTTAAGCTGGCCTAAGGTACCTTCCCCACAATCCAAGAGAATACTGCCCCTAGAGAATAGGTCAATGTAAACTGCGCTAACATTTCGGTATTTTGAGGGTTGCGATGAACCAGTGCCCAAAAGTATTATCTCCATGTCATCTCGTCTAATGTTTTCAAGACAGCTTGGAATAGTGCTTTCACCCAGCCATGGCTCCTCAATCATCATCTTGTTGTGTAGTCCATTCCATAACCGCTTGATCTCTTTGGTCTTACTGCTGATCTCAGGAATTTCTGAAAGAAGCTCATCCATTACTCGTAAGGATGTCAATCGACTAGGAATACAAGATCTGTCTACCCCAAGATTACCATGTGGACGCAAAGTGAACTGCCCACCACATAACAATGAGAGAAAAGGATTTTAAAGAGCTAAAGGAAACAAGCTTCACATGGAGGAAGCAATGCACCCAAAAAAGTATTCAATACCTTGAGGAGATTTTCAGCGGAAATGCTTCCATCAATATTTGAACCGAAGCACTGACAAGAGAAGAAAATAACACAGATTGACTAAATGAACAGAACACAGCCAGATTCAACTCAATATGAAAATGTCAGAAAAGCATTTGTAACCTTGCTTAAGGAAGTAGAATTTACTGTGTTAGTAACATGCTGAGAACTCCAAATTCCAGGAGCTGGAAAGAATTGTGGGCATAAATAGTTAAGTCTGGCTGTGATTCTAGAACTGGCCCTCAGGATTGGAAATTCTATATTACTCCTGACAAAACAGCAGAGCTAAATATTATTAGACATATAAATTCAACAGTTTTTATATAAGAAAGTACCATAGTTTAGAAGACTCACGTTTCATGTCCAGCGAGAATGTGCTTGGCAGAATGAAATCTCTTCATCCAGCTTTGGTAAGTTGAACTCTTTGTTACAGAAGCTGGACTTAAATGAATAATACAATCAACAGATTTAGCCCCATTTGTTGAATTTTCAGGAAATGAATAATAACTCTGCATAGACGGACTAGATAGCAGTTCCTTTGCATATGACTCTGTTGGACAGTCCACAAGCAATACAACAGGACCAGGAACTGAAGGTCCCATCACATCACTCGGATGAACCTATGATCAAGCGTGAACAGTGTTAGTCTCCTCAAATAGAAACTAATACTAGGCTGTGGATATTCCCAAGAATTGCTCTCTGAGAACTACCGTAATATCTTTGAAATCTGACTTCACTGATTGTCCAGACTGAAGATAACTGTATTTTGGACCAGCTCTTAGTCCAAGAGCCACGGCCTTCTTTGGGTCAAACTTTCCTTTGATTTCAGGTAATTCACATACATATATAACTGATGTTTCACCAGGTTTGCTGCCAGATTCCTCTAAGCGACTTGGTTCTAGGAGAATGGCAGAAATTTTTACAACTTCATCATCCACAAGAACATAGGGATCATCTTTGGGTATACTTGAGCCAATCAGAGGCGTGGAGTCAGAAGTAGTCAATGACGGACCAAAACTTCGTGTATGAACCATTGCGGCACGAGGGATAAATGACCTCATAGCATCAACTAAATACTTAAGATCCGAAGGACCCCATACGTTTACCTTTGAACACAAGACATATTAAAAGTTCAGCAATTCCGTTCATATAGTAATTGTCAGGTAGGAAGTGGCAAATAAAAAGTCAGGAAAACCGACAGAAAACATACAAAGAGATCATATGAGAAGAACACTCACGGATAGTCCTTCTTCACCGATGCCGGCTAGAGTCAGTAGAAGACCTAATTTAAAATAATAAAACTAATCACCGTCTAATGATCGAGCAGCAAACACATTGAGAAGCTGATGCTTGGGTTAAGAAAACAAACCTGGCAGCCCTCCTGCAGTTTCTGAGCAGACACGAGACAAAAATATATGATCTACCTGAAAGTGTTAACCGGTTTTATCAAATTTCAAACTCACCCCATCACACAAAGGAAAGAGAAACACTTACCTTTGATAACTTAATTTTATGCTCTGTACAGAAACGTTGCAATCCCTGCAATTCATTATATTTACCAATCAGCTCCACGCACTAATGAAAGATACAATAATTATGACTTAATATACACACACACGGCACAGAATTGCAGAAAGCTTACCTCTCCAGCATTAAAGATGAATCTTTGTTTGTCAAAGAAGAGTAAGACAGAAGGTGATGTATCCTGTGTATCCATTCCAGTCCCAAGGATCTTAAAATGCAGATGAAAACCAAAAGAAACAAGCTTTCTCAATTTCAAACTTAAAACAGATTGAGAATTCAAAGTTATAGTTAGATATTGAAACCTGAACATAGGCAATGGTGTTGGTAGGATTAAGCGTGCGAGTTTTGCGTTTGAGATTCTTCTTAGGTTTATCAATCTTATCTTTTCCTTGAGCTCTTCTCTGATTAAACTCAAAAGAAGGATTAAAACTAGACTCTTCCTTCTCCATCGGAGACATGTCTTTTCTCTGCCTGCTCTTATCCTTCGTGTCCTCAGAAGTAGACCACTTGCGTCTGGGAGGGAAACGAGGGGAAGGGTCAGTGCGTCGATAAGTGGTGGTACGAGGACGTCTCGAAGGAGACGACGAGGCAGCAAATATGGTCCGAAGAGAAAAGGGTTTGACAATGAGAGTGAAAGGAGAGGAATTGCAAGGAAAATAGCCGAGAAACCGTAGATTTTGAGGTGAGTGAGGCATTGAAGACAACATCTTTTCGGATTTTCTTCTTTCCGTTTTTTCCGCACTTGCTCAGAGCACTCGCTCGAGCGATGTCCCATTTTTTCTCTTTCTTTAAAATTTATCGTTAAAAAAGTCCGATAATTTAAGTTAGCCCATGGGCCTTATGTTTTCCATAAGGCCTATAAAGCCTTTAAATTCTCAGAGCATTGGAGCTCGGCAACGTCAAGTTTGATTCTCCCAATCGATCCAATTCAATAAAACCGATAAAAATCAAAGCAAAATTGAGCTGGAAACATGAACTACAAACCTAATAAGTCATTAATACGATAATCATTGATTAAAGACGTAGCGTAAACATTCAACTAGTTTTGCATATGCTTAGCTGGAATTGAAATTTTCGTTCCAAATCTGTTAACCGGTTGGGTTTCCCATCGGTTAACCAATGACCAAACCCAAATACATAGACCTTGGATAAGAGAGAGCAGATGCACCACACATCTCACAGAAACCTCATGAATTCATATAAAATATTATCCAAAATAAAACTCTATACTCTTTTTTTTTTGGTTATGTTTCAATAAAGTTAAAGCATAAGGAAGATAAATCAGGAAGAGAGTGAGAGAGAGGAGTAATGGGAAGCAGTGTACAGTTGAATGGTTCAGGCTTAGTAGCTTCTCTGTCTCCAAATCATAGCTTTACCCGCAAAACCAAACTTAATTACCCAAAATACAATGCCACTAGATTGTACAGAGCCAAAACCATTCGAGCGATTAGCACTGCACCGGTGAGCCAACCTCAAGCCGCAGATGAGGCCGAAGATGAACCTCCAGCTGTGGATTTTGCGTTCGTCCATGTAAGCACTCTTAAACAAGTTATTTGCATATTCGACTTTTTGTAATATTGATAGTAATTTAGTGATTAAGTGTGGATAATTATGATTAATGTTAGTCGGTATTGTTACCGGACGGGACACCGGACGTGCATTGGAGAAGAGCCTGCGGTGGACAGAAACTAAGAGACATAATGTTGGATTCTAACATTGAACTCTATGGTCCTTACGTATGATTTTCTCTCCCTAATTCATTTTTTTATATTAAATTTCTCTTAATTAAATATAAAATTACAGTATATCAATGTCTCATTGATGGCGCAGAGCAAGCCCTTGTCAAACTGCGCAGGAGTAGGAACTTGCGCTACTTGCATGGTCGAGGTATATATATCTTAGTAAATTACGTAATCTCGTAATTAATATGATCGAGTATATGAAGATTAATCAGAAAAACTTAGGATTTTATTCTGATGATGGATATTCTTTGCAGATTGTAAATGGAAAGGAGCTTCTAAATCCACGTACTGACATTGAGAAGGAGAAACTAAAAAGAGTAAGTATTCTTATCATATTTGATAGTTTTATGTACAAGTTTATTAAATATACTTATGAATAAATAAGTTGTCGTTTTATCAGAAACCAAAAAATTGGAGACTCGCCTGTCAAACAAACGTGGGAAGTCCAGATTCTACCGGTTTGGTGATAAAACCTCTTTTAACTCTAATCTCTTCATAATGTAAATGTACAACTTTCTAATTTGAATTAATATTACTTAAATAGGTGGTGATACAACAATTGCCAGAGTGGAAAGCTCATGAATGGAATATCCCTAAGAATTTACCTAATGATGATGATGATCCCGATACTTCTACGTGAACCATCCATTATTTTGTTACATGTTATTACATATCATAAAATTGTAACACTCGAATTTATTTATATATGTCAAGAATTAACCATACAGGTACATTACTGTTCAGATCAACAAAACTAGTATATGAAGAATCAAATCAATATATAGAAACCAAACAATGGTTTGATTTCAGTAAGTTCTGAGCAATATTATTGGCAGTTTGAGCAGTTTGAGGATTCGGTTATGGATATTGGCGATTCCATTCTTTACAAAAAGAAAAGAAATCAAAGAGTCTTTCCCATTAAATGATATTTCATACAAATATGATAACGATTACAAGGAAACGGGAGCAACTACGTCCAAATTTATAACAAGAAAAGATGGAGAGAAAAAAGCAACAGAGAAACAAGAATTAAGAATCATCAGAGATTGTGCTTAGAAATCAGCAGAAGCAAGAGGAACATGTTCGGAAGAAGTCATGAAGACATTGCCGTAGATAGCTCCAGCAAGTCCACCGCCGATGAGTGGGCCCACCCAGTAAACCCAGTGACCAGAGAAGTCTCCGGCCGCAACAGCTGGTCCAAAGGAACGAGCTGGGTTCATTGATCCACCGGAGAATGGACCAGCGGCGAGGATGTTGGCACCAACGATGAGGCCAATGGCGAGAGGAGCAATGGTTCCAAGAGAACCTTTCTTGGGATCAGCAGCAGTGGCGTAGACGGTGTAGACCAAAGCGAAGGTGATGATGATCTCCATTACTACTCCTTCCATCGATCCCAGTCCAGCTCCAACGCTGTGGATTGGAACCGCCTGCGTTTTTCATTATTTTAATTATTACTACTTTCTAATAAAACCTTTATACTATATATATATATATATACAAAATGTATTCATATATTTTAAAGGATATCATTTTTATTCTTGTGACCTTGTAAACTCTTATTTTGTAACCTTTTTTTTTTTGTCTTGTAGACCTACTAATGTTACCATTTTGGCTAAAATAATATAAGTTAGAGATCCTTAGGTTTTGCTAGCGAATTAAGCAATATAAACTATGGTTTAATTTTACGAGTAATAAGGATTGGTGATGGGAACATACCAAACCACCGGTGACGAATTTAAGGAGGAAGCAAGCAGCGGTGGAACCGAGAAGCTGAGCGATCCAGTAGAAAATTCCGGTGATGACTGTGATTTGACCACCAACAGCAAGACCAAAAGTAACGGCTGGGTTCACGTGACCACCGGAGATGTTGGCTCCGATTGCAACAGCAACAAAGAGGGCAAAACCATGGCAAACCGCTATGGCCACCAGTCCCGGTGTATCAAGAGCAGCATCCGACGTCAACGTCGCTGTATACACAAATGTAACAAATTGCATTAAGTATTAGAAACCCATTAATCGTTACAAAATTATGATTTATTTAGAATTGTTTAACTACAAACCGTAGGCAATGGCAGAGCCAACACCAGCGAAAACAAAGAGCAAAGTGGAGATAAACTCAGCGAGATAAGCTCTTAGAGAAGCCAAACTGAAGGAATCATCAAAGGAACCAAAAGCAAGTCCTGCCATTGTTGTAAACGAAGAATGAAAAAAAAGAAGAAGAAAGAAAGATGTTAAGGTTTTTGCCTATTGAGATAGATGAAAAGATCTTTTGCATGACATTCTCTTTATATAGGAGCCTCTCTACATATATCCATGCATGATATATATTTAAATTATAACTTACAGTTAATATTTTAATGAGTTTTTGTAGTTGGTTTACAGAAAATAATAATTGATTTTGTGTGTTTCCATTATACTCTATATCTATCTATTCGTGCGTAAAAAGACAAAAGAACTAGTGTGATTTACGTAAGATAGCTCTGTTTCATTGAGTACTAACACAAATCATGAATACATTTTCATGTGTCTAATATTATATACGTACGTTTTACCAGTCAAAAATTCTTGACGGGTACAAAGAATATATATGTATGCATGATCCATTTATTTGCGATGTTTTCAATATTGAATTTAAAGTAACTCTTGTTGGATCTTGACTGAAGAAGGAGACGATATCGAATAATAAAGAAACTTGAAAAATAAAGAAGCAAAAAACATACAGAATCGAAGAATAATCTTCTAAACTTAAGCAATCTCGTATATACCTTAGATCAAGATGAAGCGAGCAACTACTTAGAATTTTTACTCTGGTTTCTTAATCATCATCACAACATAATTGAGTCTTGTCACAGAAGAAAAATATACAGAAGTAGAAGATGAAAGAAAACAATAAACGAAGATAAAGAAAAGCTTTTTCGTTAATGGAGATCGAATCAGAGAATAATCTCTATCTCTTTCATCTCTAACAAACTCTCTCTCTCGATCTTATCTATTATCTTCTTCTCTTATCTTTCTGTATTTTATACGTATACATATCCGTATATGTTTCATTATGTGAATGTCCAATGGATTTATTGTTTTGTTCTTTTGCAAATATGGGCCTTAAACTTATTTCAGCCCACTTAAATTTTGTAATCAAACCTAACAATCCCCCGCTTGATTTCACACAAATTTTCGAAACTCCATTGATTGTCCAGAAGACTTGAATCAATCTGTTCTGTAACAAAGCGCATAGATAAAATTCTTACTTATTGAATAACAACATGTTTATCATACTATCTTGTATAACATGTTGATTGTTTATTAATGTGTTAGAAACTTATACATTCACATGTGAGACTTACTTTTCATATATCATAAACGTGATTAACTCTTCTTCTCAAGATTTTATTTAATCAGTTTATATATACATTACAGACTTATCCAAGTTTTCTCATGATCCTCTTTTGCTTTGACCTTTTGAACTATGGTTTAAATGAATAAAGCCAGCAGTAAGGAGCTTCAAGATTCTCATAAATTCAAGTCCAGCTCAGACCCATTTCCTTTGTCGTATCTTTTACCATATGATTGCACAAAGTCTTTGTAAAAGGGTCTGCTATATTCTTCACAGACCTCACAAATTCGATGGACAAGACACTAGCTTCCATAAGCCCTCTTAACTCTTTGTGTCTCATCCGTATGTGCCGTTTCTTTCCATTATAGAGCTTATTCATAGCACCAATGGTAGCTTGTGAGTCACATCTTATCAAGATAGAAGAACAAGGTTTACTAACCATTGGCAAGTCTGCAAATACATTCCTTCGCCAATCTGCTTCTTGCGCTAACTCCAAGGCTATTAACTTGGATTCCATCGTGGATCTTGCAATACATGTTTGCTTTCTAGACCTCCACAATATAGCTCCACTTGCAAGCATGAAAAGGTATCCACTGGTTGAATTGATTTCATCGTTGTCAGTCACCCAGTTTGCATCACAAAATGCCTCCAAGACACACGTAGATCCTCTGTAATTCAAGCTCCAGTTTTGCGTTCTTTTAAGGTATCTTAAGAGACGATCCATTGCTTTCCAATGATCTTCGTTTGGGCTGCTTGTATAACGACTCAGCCTGCTTACAGCATAAGGAATGTCTGGCCTCGTGCAATTCATCAAGTACATCACACTTTCAAGCATCTTTGCATTTTCACTTTGCCTCACACCTTCTCCTTTATTCTTACATAGATGCAGTGATGAATCATATGGTGTTCTAGCAGCCGGTTTGTCCCAGTAACCAAACCTCTTAAGAACCTTTTCAACATAATGAGAATGCGATAGGCTAAATCCTTCCTCAGTTTTTGTTACCTTAATTCCCAATATGAAATCAACTTCTTTAAGATCCTTCATGCTGAATTTTGAACAGAGAAAACCTTTTGTCTCTTCAACTATAGACAAGTTAGATCCCAAAATCAGCATATCATCAACATAGAGACATATTATCATATATTCAGATTTTTTTTATCTTGCTAAAGATGCAAGTATCTCCTATATTAGAAGTAAACCCGTCTTCAAATAAAACTGAGTTGAATTTCTCAAGTCATTTCTTAGGAGCCTGCTTCAAACCGTAAAGCGATTTCTTTAATCTACAAACTTTATTTTCATAACGTTATATCACAAAACCTTCAGGTTAAACCATGTAGATTTCCTCATCTAAATCACTGTTTAGAAACACCGTTTTAACATCCATTTGATGCACTATCATCCTATAAGATGATGCAGTAGCTAACATCATTTTAATTGAAGTAATGTTCGTGACAGGAGCATAAGTATCAAAAAATCTACTCCCTATTTTTGAGAATATCCTTGACTACCAATCTGGCTTTGAACTTGTCTATTGTTCCATCTGCCTTTAGCTTTTTTTTCAGAATCCATTTTCACTTCATAGCTTTGCATCCATTTGGAAGATCCACTATTTCCCAAGTGTGATTTGAGATGATTGAATCATATTCACTATCCACTGCTTCTTTCCAAAAGAGAGCATCAATTGACTTCATAGCTTCAGTGTAAGACAAAGGTTCTTCTTCTAGTAGAAACGTGAAGACTATTTCTCCGTTGAGTTCATCCTCATCTACAAGAAAATATGTTACAAAGTCTGCACCAAAATTAGTTGAAGTTCTTGTCCTTTTACTTCTTCTTAGTTCTGTCTCATCTGAACATTCTAAGGATCTCTTCTTAGATGCAGCTGTAGAGATGTTATCATCAATATTTGTGCTCAGAGAAGAAGTTAACTTCCTTATTGATTCTCTATCTTTCTTAAAAGGAAAGATCTCCTCAAAAAACTCAACATCACAAGATTTAATCACATATCCTAGAGTAAATGATGATTTATCAAACGTAATGCATCTATACGCAGCACTATTACTAGCATATCCTATGAAGATCCCATCACAAGTTTTTGAACCTATGTTATTTCTTTTGAACTCAGGTAGACCTATTTTTACTAGACAACCCCAAGATCTAAGGTAACTCAGATTTGGTGGAAAACCCTTCCATAGTTCATATGGTGTGCTACTAATTCTCTTACGAAGTACTCTATTTAATATATGGCAAGCAGATAGAACAACTTCCCCCCCCCCCACATTTGGTCATTCATACCTGAACTGAACAACATTGCATTCATCATGTTTCGAGTGTCATGTTCTTTCTTTCAGTGATCCCATTTTGCTGTGGAGAGTAAGGTGCTGAAGTTTCATGAATGATCCCTTCATCTACACAAAAACACTTAATTTATCAGACATATATTTTCCTCCTCTATTTGATCTTAATCTCTTCAATTTCCTGTCTAATTACTTCTCTGCTTCGTTTTTGAATTGAAAAAAAAAGTCAAAAGCTTCATTTTTCGGTTTTAACAGATACACTCTAGTAAACCTTGAATAATCATCAACAAATATAATATAATAACTCTTCCCTCCTCTGCTAGTAGTGTTCTTAAAATCAGCAATGTCAGAATGAATTAGTTCAAGAAGAGATGAGGATCATGAGATTTGACTCTTAAATGGTAATCTAGCATGTTTAGCTTCTACACAAATCTCACATTTCATTGTACTGAAATCGATTATGTCATGAATCAGTTTCGCTTGTTTCAATCTCTTTACAGATTTGACATTCAAGTGACCAAGTCTACTATGCCAACAATCAAAGCTCAAAACCAAGTAAGCAGAATCATTCACTTTATTCATGTCATCAGTTTCTAGTACAAAGAGATTACCAAAGCAGAAAGCTTTACCCACATAATTCTCAGTCTTAGTCAAAACCAACATTCCACCCTCTATAGTTTGCTTAACACCAGTATTCATCAAAAGTGCACTAGAAATCAGATTCATACACATATCAGGCACAAAAAGAGTCTTAGTTAAGGTGAGAGTTCTCCCTGATGACATCTTCAGCTCAATTTCTCCAATCCCTTCCACTTTCAGTCCTCTTGCATCACCTAAGTAAACAGTGTTACTCCCATTGTCTTCCATCTTCTTGAACAATGATTTCTGGTTACAAATATGTCTAGTAGATCCAGAGTCTACTATCCATTCCACTTTGTCTGATGCAGCAAAAACTTCAGTAACCACAACAACAATATCTTCAGTCAAATTTGCCTTAGTTTCTTTCTTTTGCTGTTGTGGAAGCTTGCATTCAAACTTCTTATGTCTGGTTTTACCACAGTTCCAACATTTCATCTTCTTCTTAAACTCAACAGATTGCTTCTTTAATCTTGTTCTCCTTGACTTTCTTCTTTCTTTTCCACTTTATAGAACTTTCTGCAAGATTAGCATCAAATTTGTAAGAACTAGACTTAGTGTTCTTACCTTGATACATTCTGTTTACTTCTTCAATCATTATGTCTGAGATTAGCTCATCGAGATTCATCTTTTTCTTCTCATGTTTAAGGTTTGAGCGATAGCTGTTCCATGAGTCAGGTAATTTGTCAATCAGTACCAAAGCTGCAAGATGATTGTCAATACACATCCTTTTTGCTTGAATCCTTGAAACAATGGCCTCATAATCATGAAGTTGGTCCAGAACAGGAATATCATCTCTGATCTTGAAGCACATCCATTGAGAGGTAATATATTGCTTCTTCTCTTCGTCTTCTCCTCCATACTTCTTTTTAAGATTCATCTAGACCTCTTTCGTAGAATCAAAGCTCACGTATATGTCGAAAAGTTTCTTAGAAATATGACGCAAGATATGTCGTCTACATGTACGGTTGTGTTCTTCGACTGAACCTTCTTTGCTTTGCTTCTTAGCTTCGATTTGAACAGATTCGAGTGAATCTTTCTTGTCTTTCTTTGCTGGGTCTTGAATCGGATAACACCTCATACAGATTCTTCATCTTCAGAGAGGATGTAATCAAGTCCTGTTTCCTGGAAAAAGAAAAGCAGCTCCTCCAACCACCTTCGGTAATTAGCTCCGGTGAGAGGTTGCAACTTGGATAAGTCTGGGACTATTCCGTTCTTCGTTATATGTCTTCAATCGAGTGACAACTTTTTGCTTAAGATTGTTGGATCTTGACTGAAGAAGGAGACGATATCGAACAATAAAGAAACCTGAAAAACAAAGAAGCAAAAAACACACAGAGCCGAAGAACAATAATCTGAGCTTAAGCAATCTCGCACACACCCTTGATCAAGATGAAGTGAGCGACTACTTAGAACTTTTACTCTGGTATCTCAATCATCATCACAACATAATTGAGTCTTGTCACATAATAGAAATATACAAAAGTAGAAGATGAAAGAAAACGATAAACGAAGAGAAAGAAAAACTTTTTTCGTTAATGGAGATCGAATCACAGAATAATCTCTATCTCCTTCATCTCTAACAAACTCTCTCTCTTGATCTTATCCATTATCTTCTTCTCTAATCTTTTCGTATTTTATACGTATACATATCCGTATATATATTTCATTATGTGAATGTTCAATGAATCTTATTGTTTTGTTCATTTACAAATATGGACCTTGAACTTATTTCAGCCCACTTAAATTTTGTAATCAAACCTAACAACTCTAGTATTACCAAAGGTAAGTGAATGCAAAAATCAATCAAAATCATATAGCCTAATGTTTCATGAGTTAAAACTAGGTAGCTATCGGTTAGTAACCAGAAATAGTCTATATTTGACAATATCAGATTATAGCGGGCGTATGGGTCACATAAAATAGTCAAGAATTTGGATGGGATTGTCCTACTAGTAAAAAAGGTCGGTTTAAAGTAATGGCCGGCCGGTTAAAAGTGATTGAAATTAGAGGTTTGTGGAGGGTGGACCCCAAAGGACAGAGTAGCTTTAAAATTCAAAAATATGAAAAGGATAAACATAAAGATGAGATTAGACAATATAAAGAGAGAAGATAACAAATGGATACGAACAAAACAATAAGGAGGGACAGGTGTGAGCTGTAAACAATGTGTATGGGTTCTAAACCGGCCAAAATATGATTATGATTATTGCTTGCATGTGACATGATCTTCTTCCTTTTATTTCATTCGTAGTGTATATCTTTTGAAGATGTGACTCATTTATGATTATATTCCATTTCAACAATGTTGTCTTGGGTCCCCTCCGTTATTTACCCTCTTCCATCACCATACTCGTTATTTCCCACTCTTAATTACTACATTTTAAAAATATTCTTTGTTGTTCTTGGTTTTAAGTTACCAAACTCTTTTTTGTTGTTTTCGATTCTCCGTGATTTAAAATTAACATTCACTAACGTGAAATTATACATAAGTAGTTTTAGAGAAGTCTCTAGTTAAACACTAATAATTTCAATTATTAAAAATTACCAAAGTTTGTTTAACCTATCAAATTTATAAATTCTATGTTAGGTGCCATGAAATATTTTTTAAATTGTGAGCTATTCTTCGGTATCCACTTTTACATTTTTATACTTATTAAGTTTTTTTATATTCACTAACATGTATACAGCTTTACGAATTATTAGAATCTCTAGCTAATAATTATTTTATGGTCATGCCAAAACATATTACTATATGTTATGTTAATTGGAATGACATGTGTCGATTGTTTTACGTTTACACTTTTAAAAACTCTTACAGTTCCTACTAATTCAAGAAACTCAAATTATCTTAAGATTGCCAGGTTGGGTTAATTCATGTCTGCCATACCTTACCAAAAACGCCAAGGGTCGTTATCATTATTCTCGTAATTAATTAAATTTATCGACACTCGTTTATTATGCTTTTAAATATGTGGATGCTTATCCTAATCGTAATTATAGTACAGTATTTTAATATACAAAACAGCAGTGCTTTTCGAGATTGGTTGCGGCCGGAGGAATTATACGAATCTTAAAGAGTTTAATAAGCTTGATTTTCGTTGTCTTGCCTCCATCCGCCACGAATCTTTCCAAATTTAGATCTGTTGACTTCAATTATTATTTCATTACTAATTAAAGCTAATCAATAGCCCTTAATCAAACTAGTCTTGGCTCGGTTTATTGAACTAAGACCAAGACAAACCAAACCGAAGAGAATTATTTTGGTTATACAAGATGACCGGTACAACTTTACAATTTTATTGTCTTCTCACAGCTGCAAGTGCTCATGCTCATACACTGCCCCACACCACAACTGATTTATTGTCATCAAGATGAAGCAGAAGATAGATGTTGGGACCAAAACCAGTGAACATGCTTAGATTTAAGACTGTGACCGGTTCGCCGTTTCTTCACTGGCTCTCTCTTCTTCGGGAAATCGTATTGAAGCACAGCAACGGTAATAACCGTTCTGGTCGAACACAAAACGCTGTGAGAGATGAGCTTCTCGTATTAGATATTCTCCCCAATCTTCGTTTCCAAACTGTTTGTGTATCTCTCTTGCATCAAATGTCTCCATCTTCTTCCTTAGGTCCTTCCTGAGACCACGTTTTTTCACATAATCAGAGTTTTGTAACAATTGTATTCTTTATCTAAACACTAATATGGAGTTGGAGATCAATCACCTCCTTTTCCTGTGTCTTGCATTCATCACGGTCGCATGCAGCTGCAAATAAAGGGGAGAATAATGAAACAGAAGCACGATTCACCACTTTCAAGTCCACTATTTTGAGCTTTTAGCTAAAAATTGAAGCAGCTGCAACAATTTCCCCATCTTTAGTTATAGACTAATAATTTTTAAACTCAGAAAGCTCTTACCTTCAAGCTTTGCTTTGCATCTTTCTCCATAACAAGCCCCGCTTTCACAAATGCATCAGTAATAACTTCTGAAAATTTGGAGTTAAGAAATTTGAAAACACTTTCGCAACTACGCCAAACTCTTGATTTACAGTCTACAAGCATGTCACTGCTTAAAATAACATTCTTTCTCAAACTAGGATACGACAAGCACGTAAAAGCCGGCCTTCATCGCCAATTTCTTCAACAGGAACATAAAGCACACGAGCCTTGGCTAATGGTCCTCTCATACAATCCTTAAGAAGGCAGCGAAATGACAAATGTGCAAATAGGTAGAAGCTGACCAGTAGCTAAATGAATTGTACAAGTAAAGCCAAGGATGTATCATCTTACCAATCCTTTAAGTCTTATGAATACTGGCCTGTTATCCAAAGCATTCATCACACTAGGAGATATACTCTGGATTTAAGAATAGAATACACTCAGATTCATGTAGCATTCCTAATTGAAAGAATACTGGCGCTTCGGAAAGAAATTACCTTCAGAACATCACATGCTGTATTAAGTCGATCTTTATTCCATAACTTTAGCATAAGCACAGTCAAGTGAAAAGTATTTGGCTTAATAAATATGGACTTTTCAATTCCCAAGTCTGCTAATGTATAAAAATTACTTAGCATATCAGAAGAGAACAAGTTTTCTTCTTTCTCAGATGCAAAGATTTAATTTGTTTCTTACCCAGCAAAGTAGATGAATTTATTCCTGTGGCCTTAGGCTGGTAACTGACAATTGGTATGCTCTTGATATCCATATTAACCTGGTTTGTGTCACTGTTAGCTTTTAGACCAACCGCCACACTTGTGGTTTTATCCATTTGCTGGTTGTCTTGTTCAACACCAGCTCTGCTATGGTTTCCAAGTATAGAGTTCTGAAAATTCACAAGCTTGTCCACCAACTCAGGGTTTAAGGCCAATGGAAGTGATACGAAGTGTGAGTAGTCAAGACTTGGACTCCTTACAACCTATAAAATGTAAATCAGAATCAAATTGAAAAAAGAAAAAAAAAAAAAAAACCAAGAAAAAAACTAAAAATTGATGGGACAAAAAAAAGGAACCTCATCGATAATGGTTGCTATCCTTATTGAAGCTTTCGTTACACATTCTACTGAACCCCCTTCAATGACTGCGAAAATGGATACTAACTAGATAAGATTTATTGAGCCAAAATCCGTTAAAACTCTAGCTACTCGACCCTATAGGATAAAAGTCATAGATATCAGATTAAACATTACAGGTGGTTCCAAAATCTTACTGATGTGATCGTTGTTCCTTGATGATGGAAGAATGATCTTCACTCCCATTTCCTCTTCAATTTTCATCTGTGTAGTTCCTCTTTTCCAATTAGGCAACCCATTAGCCCACACATGCGAAGTTAAAATAAACCTCGAAGTACAAGACAGAAAAACTAAAGCTCTTACTCTTTCCCTCTAATGAACTTAATCAAAGAAGCCCCAACCTGCAACCAAGTACACAAACGTCAGCTAAAGGAGTTGAAACAGAAAGCTATAAGAAACTTTAGTAATAGAGATAAAAAGAACACCTCGAGAGAAACTGAATGGTTTCCAGCTGAAGTAACTGAGCTTGTTTCATTCATGACTCCTTCTGTGACTTCCTTGGAAACATAACTTGATTTGCTACACTGAGCTGCTTCTTGGACTTCACTTCCAGCTTCTGTCTCATCATGAGATAGAAAAAATTTAAAACCAAGGTCAGATTATACGATATAACTGCTGAAGTTAAACTGCTAACCCGCAAGAATTGAAGAGGATGAGATAGGTCTCCACACTAAATTTGCCATCTTCTGCTTCTTGAATCCATCGATGTCCATCTTCTCAGCGTTTCTCCTAAAGCTCCTCAAACTGAAATATTCCTACGACGTGAAGTGATGTGGACACAGAAATTAATCCAATTCTACGAAAAACAATCTCAAATCACTTGCAGAGTTACATTTCACAACAACTACAGTAACAAATGCTAAGGAGACAACAGAGTCTCGAGTATTGTACATCGAAACTAGCTTACCGGTTTCGATTGTAAGCATCTACTCGTAAATCCTAAAACACAGTCAACCCTACGAAATTTGGAGAAGAAACAACATCAACTAAGACTGAATCATACCCTTTAAACGAATTTTGGAAACCAGCAAGAAAATAAATTTCGAGTCTTGGTTGAAATAATGTGTAAAGATAAAGTTTGTAAGAAAGAATCAATTATTTGAGCATAGGCGAGAAGCGAACCTAAACAGAGTCCTGCAAGTTAACATCTTCATATCCCTCCTCCGGTGACCAGCCGGAATGATATGTACTTCCTTCCGCCTATGGTTTAACTATTTACTAATAACCCCTTCACTTTTTTTAAAATTATATGCGTTACCACATACTTCCCAAAGCGACGTTCAATGACCCTGAACATATTTGTCAAGTCTACCAAACGACGTCTACCTGAATTTTTATACAAATTGCTTCCCTCCTCTACGGTCTCGTTGTTACTAAATAAAATTTGATGATTGATAGAGAGATTAATACAAGAAAAGGAAAAAGAATAATCAATCAGAATGATCTGAAGCTACTTGATTGCTTTGAAACATCTCTAATTCTGAAAAACATCTCAGTTGCCAATTGCAGTGACACACACACACCACATTGGCACAGTGATCCTAGATTTTACCGCAAATCCATCAATTTTCCGACAAAAAACATGTGAAGGAAATTTGATCAATGTCAATGTCACTTTTGTGGAAAAGGTAGTGAAGCGCAGCAATGGTAGTAGCCATTCGAGTCATAGACAAAGCGTTGTGAGATATGAGCTTCTTCGATTAGATATGTTCCCCAATTCTTGTTTCCAAACTCTGTGTGTATCTCTCGAGCATCAAACGTATCCATCTTTTTGCTTTTATCACGTCTGTAGTTGGCATTCATCACCGTTCCATGTAGCTGCAAAAAAAAAAAAAAAAATTGGAGATATTTGGCAGTTTCTTTGACAGTGGAAAGAATACTAAAAAAAGGTAAACAGTAAACACTTAGGAGAATGAAAAAGCATTACCTTTAAGCGTGACTTTGCGTCTTTCCCAGCAAATCCAACATTATCGAATGCATCGATTATAACATCTGAACGATGAAGTTAAAGAATTCGGAAGCGACAAGCGTAACCTAACTAAAGTCATGAGCTTGGTCTCCACATTTTAAAATCCCAAGTTTATCTAAAACAAAAGCAAACAAGTAAAGATAAGCTCTAATAGAGTTTGGGATACGACAAGCTTTGAGCAGCCGACCTTCATCTCCAACTTCTTCAACAGGAGCATAGAGCACGCGGGTTTTGTCTAAAGCTCCACTCATACTTTTCTTCACAATAGAAAACAGACCATTGGGATTGAGTTAGATCTTATGTTTTAAGTACTAGAAATATAGTAATGTAAAAAAGGCAGCAATGTGAGATCCATCTTACCAAACCTTTGAGTCTTATGTAGACAGGTCGTTTCTCCAAAGCCCGCCTCACAATAGGAGAAATGTTCTGATTTTCAGAAAAAAAAGACAATACCTCAATATTAAGGCAATTCTAGAAGATGAAGAAGCAGACAATATTTCTTACTTCAAAGGAATTTAATTCTACCTTGAAGATATCTTTAGCTTTTTCCACAGAGTCATTGTTCTCTAACTTTAACATAACCACAGTCAAATGGAAAGTTTTGGGCGAGATAAAGATTGATCCTTCGATTCCCATTTCTGTCCAATATTAAACGAGCATTTCATAGAAACAAGTTTAGTACCAAAACCAATAAAGCATAATTTTCTTTAATTACTTTACCAGCTAAAGTGTTCTGATGCTCCAATGGATCCTTATCATTGTTACCCAATATAGAATTCTTAAAAGCTTCAAGGTTTTCCTTCAACTCAGGGTAAATGGCTAACGGAAGTGACACAAAGTGTGTGAACACTTCTCTTTGACCCTGTCCAATCTACCAAGCATTTGAGAATTCAAGTCTCGACAGTAAATTAAAAGGTCAAAATTTGAGACATTCTCCACGCTACAACAAAGAATCTCGAAAGTTGATAAGCAAACCTGCTTCTGCTTGCCTTTGAAGGCGAAAGAAGTGGGATGAGAATTGGACGATCCCTCGCGATTCTGAAAAAAATTAGCCATGGCCTCAGTTTTCACGTGATTCTCGGCAGTCTTACACACGATAACATCCAGATTAAACCCTAGAGAGACTTTACTCTGTCTCTTGGTGTGTGTGATTAGGGGTGGGCATTTGGTTTCAATTTTACTAAATAATCTGTTTAGTTATTATTATATAAATATTTTGGTTTCAGTTTTGGTTCGGTTTATAACCGTAAAACCATTTGGGTATATAATAAAACTCATAATATTGGTTGATGAAGGTGATATAATTTACAAGATTCGAGTATTTCTCTCTTTTTAACTTATAGTTTCTTTAGTTTTGTAACTTAAAATATATTATTTATTTGATTCGATTTAAGTTAATAGATGTTCTACACTTGTTCTCATGTTGGATTTTTGTATGAAATTTTTTGTTGATTTGTTAAACTATGATATAACGAAAAACAATGAAACTGTATTAATTCAAACATAATAACTTATGGATTTAGTATGGTTTTGATTTTTACAAAACCCGATAAACTGTAAACAAAAAAAAAACCGAACCGTATTCAACCGAATTTCTTTTGGTTTTTAAAGGGTTTGAGTTTTTAAAAACCGATAAACCGTAAAACTGAAAAAAGTGAACCGTAAACCGGAATGCCCACCCCTGTGATCTTGTCGTCGTTTATGACATTTGACTTAGTATTACATTAATGATTGGAGTATGTAAAGAGTGTGAACTGAAATGGGCATTTGTGTTTGATGGGAACTGACTTGTTTTAATGAAACAAAACATGTCATTTGTCAAATATTGAAAGTTTGGATTATAATTGACATGTTCATGTCTATATTCAAAAGGCTAACACTATGGAGTGTGTGTAAGGATGGAAAGACCACACACGCACGCCGCCCTGCTGTGCCAAGCCGAGTCGGGTTTTAGGTCTTGGTAATAGGTCCCGAAGGAGCCTCCGCACACATTTAATCTTTTGGGGAAAATTTATAAACAAAAATTAAAATCAATGGTTCAATTTAATTGATTGGTCCAATTTGAGTTTGGTTCAACTAAATTGTTGGTGGAATGGTTTGGTTAAAGAGAATATACTTCTTCTTTCTCTTTGACAAAACAAAGGAGACCGAGTCATGTGGAAATTAAATTGATATTCTCCACCTTTCCCTATATGCACGGCGTCTCTACCCACTTCCTCAAGTTTCGTTATTGACTAGCCGATTTCAGAGGACTAGCTTAACAACGAGGTCTCCTACATATCTACATATACGATAATAACTCAGCTTCTCTTAAACACGTTTTTTGTTCAAAAAACAAAACACAACCAAGTAAGTACTCGAGAGTATTAGTAGAGTTTTCGTTCGTTGGTATTGTTTTATCCTGGGATTTGATCATCAGTGTTAACTGTCACACTACTGGTGATAATTCGAGTTAAGGAAAGAGATTCTTCAATCTCGACTCCGATTGTTTTCCTTAACAACATACATTCAGCAATCCATTCACTATTTGTCTGCAGTTCTCATTTTCGGGTTCTACAGTCTTAATTTGAATTCAAATACGTTGGATTTGTGGATTGTGTTTGTATTGCTTTGTGAAAGCTTGAATCTGTGAATCTTTTCAAGAGACTACACGGATTAAACCATAGCTCTTGGTTAAACTGTATAAATCACTCCATTTTTTTGATCTTCAATCGTCAAAAAGTTGAGATTTCGACAGTTATTGAATCTGCGATTCGTTTACTAAATGTTTACACGGATTAAGCAACCAAGTGATTTGAGATTCTGGGTTCGCAATTTGCTTTTAAGCTTCTCCGCGATTGTAGTTTGCAACTCGTTTTCTTAAAACTACTGAGCAAAAGTTATTGAATGTGATTTCATTAGTTGTTTTCTTTGTTTGAAAACCTGAACTTTACTGCTTATGCTCTTTTACAGAGCTTTAATTTCAGTTTTAAACTTGTTGGGTTTGTGATTTGTCTGGTTAACACATACACAAACTCTTTTCAATTGAGAATCGACTTTGTACAAATTGCACTTCAATTTACGTTTAATTAAACACATATTTAAGTAAACACTTAGACGTTTAAGTAAACACTTAGATATTTAAGTAAACCTTTATACGTTTAAGTAAACACTTATATGTTTAAGTAAAAATGTATACGTTTAAACGTTGATAACTGATACAATTTGTTTAATTGTGTTAAGAATATGACGAACAAAGTTGAGAATTTGACTTCAAAAACTCGAAGTCAACGAGTGGTTATATCTTTACGCTTGCGAGTACAGCAGTGTCTTGGAAATCCTCCGAAAAAACAGTTCAAGCTAGGTCCACTATGGAGTTAGAGTTCATAGCTCTTGACGCAGCGGCATCATAATGACTTCAAAACTGGTTGGAAGATATACCAGAGTGGGATAAACATGTGCCAGCTATTCGCATGAATTTTGATAGCCAATCAGAAATTGCTCTAGCACATAACAGAGTTTGTATAATGGTAAGTCTCATCATATTAGAAGATGTCATAAAACCATTAGGAACTTGATCACAATCGGTGTAATCAATGTGGATTATGTCAATTTGTGTGACAACCTAGCGGATCCGTTTACCAAAAGGTTAACATGGGAACAAGTTCTGAAATCTTCAAGAGGAATGGGTTTGAAGCCTACGAATTAAGATGAAGTTTGATGGAAACCCCACCTACGTGGCTGGAGATCCCAAGATGTCAGTTTAAAGGGAAAACTAAATTAAATAGAATCGTTGAGCATTGTAAGACTTTTGTCTATACCCAGTTCCTTCAAAGTTAAACAGTACCACATGTATGTGTATAAGGATAAACATTGGCTTTTAATTATTCCATAGTTTCATAATAGTGGAGTATAACAGGATACTTCTGAAAAGAAACTAATGGCAGATCACCTAGTGTATGTGAAATGGGGTCATTTTAGGAGAATGAAAGATAGGCTATATTCTCCAAGTTCACTCATGATAAACCAGAAAATGTTCAATATAATAGAGAACAAAACTCTACTAGAAAATTTTGTTGCACGATACTTGTTGTCTTGGTTTACATTAAAATTCGGGTGGTTCAAGACATCATGTTCACCTCCCGACCAAGTAAATCTGACATATATTAAAATGATAGGTTCAAAGCTGAAAAATGTAACCTATCAAATACAATTACATTTTCACTTATACTCTCGATAGTCTGTCTAGTCTAGTCAAGTTCGTGTCTAGTCTAGTCGAGTCTACTCAAGTTTAGTTTGTATAGAGTATAGTTTTTATGTCGAGTTTGCATATGTTTAGAGTAATATTTGTTGGACCAATATTTTAAAGTCTTTGGACTTTATAAATGTTGTTTAAGTGTAAATTAAAATGGGCCTTTGGGCTTGACGGAAATTGGCTTGTTTTAATGAAACAAAACATGTTATTTGTCCCACATTGAAAGTTTGGGTTATAATTGACATGCTCATGTCTTTGTTCAAAAATCTAACACTATGGAGTGTGTGAGTGGGATGGAAAGACCACACGCGCGTGCCGCCGTGCAGTGCCGAGCCGAGATGAGTCGTGTCTTGGGTCTTGGTAATAGGCCCCGAAGGGGCCTCCGTGTGCGTTTAATCTTTTGGGGAAATTTTATAAACCAAAATTAAAATCATTCTATTTTGGTTTGTTTCAATTTAATTGATTGGTCCAATTTAAGTTTGGTTCAATTAAATTGTTGGCAAATGGCTTGTTTAAAGAAAAGATATTTCTTCCTCTTCTTCTTCGATGAAACAAAGGAGACCGAGTCTTGTGGAGATTAAATTGATCTTCTCCACCTTCCCCTATATTTGCGGTGTCTTTACCCACTTCCTCAAGTTTCATTTTTGACTAGTCGATTTTGGATGACTAGTTTAAAAACGAGGTCTCCTATATCTTTATATATACAATCATAACTCAGCTTCTCTTAAAAACGTTTTTGTTCAAAAAATAAATTACATCCAAGCAAGTACTCGAGAATATCTAACCACAAAAAAATGTCGGAATTTTTCCCAGAAGACTTGGCCATTGAGATTCTCGTGAGGCTATCGATGAAGGATCTGGCATGATTGAAATACGTATGCAAGACATGGAAAAATCTTATCAATCACCGTCAGTTCGCTGAAAGGTACCAGGACATTTCTCTGGTAAATACTTACTTGACGTGGAAGGCAACAGTTCAGTTCTTACAAATTCCCTTAAGCTTGATTTTCCTTTGGATGAGTCGATGATCAATGAATCCACATGTGTGCTTCATTGTGATGGGAAGGTATGTGTTACCTTAAAGAATCATAATTTAATGGTTTGGAATCTATCTCTGAAGCAATTCAAGATCCTACCAAATCCTGGTATATATCAAGATTCGAACATTCTGGGTTTTGGTTGTGATCCAATTCACGATGAGTACAAAGTCGTACCGTTTATAGACCGGTTAGGTTCCTCAATGGCTCAATTCTTTGAATTCAAATCCGATTCTTGGCAAGAAAGCGTATAAATTCCTTTTCCCAATTAGCATTACAAAGAGAGAAGATGTACATTTTTGGATCAATACCTATATTGGATTGCATACGTCTCTCATGTTGATCGGTTTGTCTTCTGCTTTAATCTCTCAACTCATGAATACCGAAAATTCCCTTTTTCGGTTCATAACCAAGGCATGAGCACTTATTCTTGGTTGGGCGTTAATAGTCAACAACTCTGTATCACTAATTATGAACCGTGCGAGAAACAGATTCTGATTTCGGTTATGGAGAAAACTGGATCAAGGAGCAAGATTGTAAGTCTTTCAATGTCGAGTTTGATCTCTGTACAAGATTGGATCTGCGATTATCAGCTGGATTTCGTGTCGTTTACAAAACAAAAATGACCTCTTCGTGACATTCACTGGGTATCATGATGATAACGAGTCGTAGTATGAAGAGTGTGCATAAAACAAGGTATTCTTGTATAAAACCAGAGGCGAGACATTTGAGAATCTCTGGTTCAGTAACAGTCTAACCGGAATTCAGTTTCTCAGTGAATTTGTAGAGACTCCTATGATTATTAATCGAATATCTATTTGAAGAGAAAACAATATAACATTAGCTTTGTGATTATTAACCGCATACATGATTTTTCAGTTCTCTTTTTTAAGGTTCTCTCCAAGTTTTCAAGCTTTCTCCATCTTAATTATTTCATTTTGGTTTACATTCAACACAATCAAGGTAAACAAGAAAAAAGGGTAAAGACTTTAAATTTTATGTATCATTGTTGTTTTATTTTACTATTATTAACATGATATCTTATCATCTTATTATATAAAGTTAGATTTCAAAGTTACTCATTAACATGATGATTCCACGTGTCAAATCTAACGATCCTAGTTTTTGGAATATTTTTATATATTTTAAATCATATTTTCCTCTAAATATTTATATTTACCATGAAATATTTATCTCTATTCACAATCCTAACATAGAAAGGATTATTAAATAAAAATAATAAAAAATATTTATTTCATATCTTATTATATAAAGTTGGATCTCAAAGTTACCCATTAACATGATTTTTCTACGTTTCAAATCTAAAGGTCATAAATTTTGAAGTATTTTTATATATTTTAAAACATATTTTTTTCTAAATAATTATATTTACCATAATATATACCTCTATTTACAATCCTAACATAAAAATGATTTTAAATAATAAAATTAATTTACAATTTTAAAATAAAAATAATCACAAATATTTATCTCATATCTTATTACATAAAGATAGATATCAAAATTATTCTTCAACTTGTTAGATCTAACAATCATAAATTTTGCAGTATTTTATATATTTTTTATTAAATATTTATATTTACAGCGAAATATTTATATATATTCACAATCATAACATTCAAAAAATTGTATATAATTATCTTTATTTATGATTATTAAATAAGAAAAAAATTACATTTACTTATTGTTGGAGGTGGTTCCGATATCTTATTTCGGTCCACAGGAAACAATGGGCTAAATTCTAAGTATTGAACTCGGCAAGTTTATCGAAGTCTCAACTTGGAAGAAAGTTGGACGACACGTAAGCAAACAAAGAAATAGAAATTTTCCTATTCCGACATGGAAAATTTCCGAAAATCTAGCAAGGATCTTCTAGATACGATCTTATCTAGAAATTTGTATATTTTTCTTTATTCAATCTACTTTGTAACCGCCTCTATGGTCGATAAATAGAGGGGCGGATCCTTCAAATAAGGGATCCGCTTTTTGGCACTAGACATTTAGCAATATACTGTACTCGGTAATCATCCTATTCACAATACACTTATTTTTCTCCAAAGCTCTAAAAGAATCCTTGCCCAATCTTCCCTCTTTAAATCAGAATCGTGGACTTAGCTTCTTGTGCTAGACCCGATTCGAATAGTTGGCGCCGTCTGTGGGGAAGACATCGAAGGAATTCTTTACACAGGAACAAGGAGTGCACGTGAAACAAAGGATGGTGGAAGATGAAGTAACCATCAGCTCACCCGAAAAGAGGAATCTTAACCTCCAAGAAAACACTGATCCGACTCTCGGATCGTCCTTGAATTCTATTCAAACTTAGGAGGAGAACCGAGAAAACTCTCAGGGTGTTGCCGCCCTCCCCGGTCCGCCTCAAGGACCACTTTCGATCAAAAATTTGGTGCGTAACATGATAACACAATTCGAAGCTTTCGATCAAAGAAACTTGAAAAGATTCGACAGAATTGAATCTCGTCTAAAAGAAAGTAATCTCCCATCTACGCAAAACAACATGCCAGATGGAGAAGTATTGGCTAGCGTCCAAAGAAATCTGGAGCAGTACCGAGTCCACAACGAACCAACATGACGAGACTAGGGCAGACTACAATGCCAAACACGCCAGGACAGCAAACACCAACTACAATGGACTTAACAGTCGTATACAGGATGATGGAGGACATGCGGTCTCAGTTCCATCAAGCTACCAGCTCGGCACCAGAGATCGGGCAAATTTTAGCTCAAGCTCGAAACTCACCCTTTGCACCAAGGCTAAAAAGGTCTTAGTAAATCGGGGACCAAGAATAAGGTGCCCTACATACGGCGGGACTATTGATCCGATCGAATTCATGAGTGCTTTCAACGTTATAATGAATAAGACAACTTACAATCCCGACCAAGAGGACGCAGCTTACTGCTAACTCTTCACCGAGAATTTAACCGGCTTGCCCAAGTATGGTTCACCAAGTTACCAATTGGATTAATCGAGAGCTTCAATCAACTTGCCGAGTTGTTCATGAAGCAATACACCATATTCGTTAACCAAGATACTTCTACAGCGGAGTTGCGGTCCTTGAAGCAAGGGTTTGAGAATCCCTAAAGTCATATCTCGGACGATTTAAGAAAATCATGACTAAAGCAAAAGTCAGTGACGATATGGCCATTAAGGCCTTAAGAACCGAAATGGTTACGGATATGGCCTTGAGAAGAGACCTTTTCATAAATCGGCCCAGTACGATCTCAGATATCCTTTATAGAGCAGCGAGGCAAGCAGACTACGTAGAGGAGATGCAAATCCTCGCCAGAACACAGAAAATTCATCGAGACTCAGGAACTAAGGAGTCGAAAGAAGAATACCATGAGCCAAGACAACACAGTTACAGAGGAAAAACAATCTCGGCAACATCTTTTCAAGTCGGCAAAACTGACAGCCTAGCTCGTAAGAAGCCGTTCAACAACACTTATAACCAAAGTGAATATTGTGTCTTTCACAATAGGACCGGTCATTCCACTTTAAAGTGTAAACAGCTGCAAAAACTACTTGCCAAGAAATTTATCATAGGAGATTTGAATCTTTCAGAAGAAGAAACTCAAAAGTGCAAAGCACAAAAGCGAAAAGAAGCCGAGTTGCGAGAAGCAACTTATAAAGCGGCAAACCAAGACGGTAGTGCCAAAGAAAAACCAAAATGGCAAAAACAAGATGGGGATACCAAAGAATCGGGATCCCCAAGAGTGGAGGTCAATCTAATCATGAAAGGATTATAATTTTGTGAAGACACTATAAGGTCAATCAAGAGGTATGAACGAAATGTTGTAGCAGCAGTCAACCTTGATCTAGTCCAAGAAAGCTTAGGACCGGTTGATTTGGAAGTTACATTCATCGCCAAGGATGTTAAAGGAGTAAGCTTCCCACATAACGACCCACTAGTCATCAAATTACGAGTAGCTGACTGCGACGTATCTCAGATTCTCATCGATACAGGCAGCTTGGTAGATTTTATCTTTAAGGAAATGTTGGAAAAGATGGCTTTGCCAAACACATGACTCAAACTAGTGGAAAAAACGCTGACTGCATTCGACGGAAGCATGATAAACGCAATCGGAACTATCAAGTTAGCCGTCCGAGTTGCCGGAATTACTATATGGTTCAAGTTCTTGGTAGTGGATAAACCGCCAATCTATAATATGATTCTCGGGACACCTTGGATCTATACGATGAAAGCAATACCGTCAAGTTACCATTAGTGTGTGAAGATCCCGACAAGCGAAGGAGTTCACACATTTTGAGGAGATCAAAAGATGTCTCGGACATGTTTTATTGCCGAGTTGAATTTACGGAACAAATCCTGTATGATCACGGCAACTGTGAAAAACAAAGCATTGACGGAACCTCCCGTTCCAAAGAAGCCATAACAATCTAGTGTCAAACTCGTCAATATCAACCTAACAGACCCGTCTAAATGCGTCAGCATTGAGGTCAACCTGAGTAAGTCGATCCAAGACAGGTTGATCCAACTTCTAGAACAAAACGTAGCAACATTCACGTGGACAACTGAAGATATGCCCAAAATTAATCCAAATATTGCAAGCCACACATTGAACGTCGATCCGACTTACAAGCCCATCAAACAAAAAATAAGAGAGCTAGGGCCAAAAAGAACAAAGGCAGTAATTGATGAGGTCAAAAAGCTAACCGAAGCCAGATCAATCATCCAAGTCAAATTCCTGGAATGGTTAGCTAATCCGGTCGTCGTTCCCAAGAAGAACGGAAAATGGCGAGTATGTGTGGACTTCATCGACCTCAACAAAGCTTGTCCAAAGGATAGTTTGCCACTGCCAAATATTGATAGAATTGTCGACGCAACCGCTGGAAACGAACTTCTTTCATTTATGGACTCCTTCTTTGGGTGTAATCAAATTCGGATGCACCCGGATGACATGGAGAAAATTTCATTCATCACAGAACGAGGAACTTAATGCTATAAAGTAATGCCATTTGGTTTGAAGAATGTCTGAGCGACTTAGTAGAGATTTGTCAACAAAATGTTTGCCTATCAACTCGAACAAACAATGGAAGTTTACATTGACGACATGCTAGTCAAGTTTCTTAAAGCAGAAGATCACATCGGACATCTAGCACGATGTTTCCAAACATTGAATGAGTATCAGATGAAGCTCAACTCGGCAAAGTGCACCTTCGGAGTAACCTCGGGAGAATTTCTCGGCTACATAGTCACTTAGAGGGGAATCAATGCGAACCCAAAGCACATTAAAGCAATCTGAGAACTTCCTTCCTCGAAGAACAAAAGAGAGATTCAAAGGTTAACTGGCCGAATAGCCATTCTAAATCGGTTCATCTCGCACTCAACAGATAAGTGTTTTCCATTGTACAACTTATTGCGGGGAAACAAAGAGTTCAAGTGGGATGAGAAGTGTGAGAATGCCTTATCTTAGTTAAATGAGTATCTTTCAACTCCGCCAATTCTTGCAAAACCCGAAGATGGAGAGCCGCTATACTTATACATTGCTGTATCAATATCAGCAGTGAGAAGCGTGCTAGTTCGAGACGACAAAGGAACTCAACATGGAATTTACTACACAAGCAAATCTTTGTACGGGGCTGAAACCAGATACTCGACAAGGGCCTTAGCAGAAGCAAGACTGGAAGCCCGGAAAGAGATAATCTCAGCATCAACTGGGTTCTTCTTACTCGGCAAGTGCTGCAAGAGATGGTCGTAGCCACACATCTGAGCATAACCCAAGCGGTTGGTCAAGCTTACATCAAGGAAGTCGAAAAGATCCGAGATCCTTTTGAGGCGATCGACCAAGAAACCTGAAACAAAAGAAAACTTATCAATATTTCAAACATGTAAAAGACTGAAAATACTTAGCTTTACCTTTAAAGGTGCATATGCCATCCTGAAGAGAGGAGATGGCCACCTTGAAGCATCCTTAAGAGCAGAAATCACCTTCTCGTACTTTAGAGATTTCAAGCGCTCTGCCTCTAACTCGGATGTTAGATCAGTCTGAACCACCATCAAAGAAAACCTAGCCTTTGCCGCCTCCTAGTGAGATTTCTCCAGTTGCTCTGACATCTCACTTAACCTGCGGGCATTCTCGGCCTCAGCAGCCATCGACTTCTCTTTCCCCAAGAGAACCCAATTCATCTGGGTAATCATCTAAAAAAGAGAAGAGAGCCAAAGCGAAAAAATCAGTAATAAGCCAAGTCAAATAAAAAAAATAAAAAAAAGAAGGTGCTAGATACTAACTAAGAACGTTGACTTTGCCATAGAAATGTACTCCTCCCGGTTGACCATCTTGGAGATAGGAGGAAGATCCTCGATGGAATCTCTAAGGAAGCCCATTAAGTCGGCCGTTTCCATCTAGCAATCTTTGATCGGCGCCAGCTCTTCAAAGGCGTATTTAAAACAAAAGTCTCCAGAAGCTTTACTCCTTTTGTTGGAGGGGACCTCGGCCGGAAGAAGAGGCTCTTTGCGTTTATTGGTTGCCTTCTGAGCAACCTCAAGAGCAAAGGCGCGACCTGGCATCACCGAACATCGTCTAATCACCTCGTCGCCTAAATGCTTAGCAAAGGGGATTTTCGAGAAATATTACCTTTAACGACAGGATCAGCTGCTGACTTCTTCTTCTCAGTCTTCTTCTTCAGACCCGAGGAACTAGATGGGGACGCCGGGGAATCTAGATCCTGAACCTTGACGAGGGTTTTCATTTTCTTCTTCTTAGAAGATGGGGACCCTATGGAACCCTTACTCACTTCTCGGGAAGATCAACCCTAGCCTTAGAGGCTAGAATTTCAGCTTTTTGAGACTCCAAGTTGATAACAGGAGTCTTGGAAATAGCAGCTGGCTGCATCGCGGCAGCCTAGTCCTCTTCAGGAATAGAGTCAACAGGTGGGAGAGTGCCAACTTCAGTAGGAAAAGTCGGGACTTCTCCAAAAATGGCATCTAGGCCACCAAAAACATTGGGCATGGTGAAGTCGTCAACCCCCATGTCAGCTTGCAGAACTCCTGAAGAAATGAGTAGCAATCAAACATCAATTCAAGACTATAAATGCAAATTTTGTTTATAGAAGAACGAATTATTTACCCCTTTGATAGCGAGAAGTAGTCTTATTGAGAAGATCGTCAAGCAAAAACTTCCAGTTGAGCCGAGGAACGCCAAAAAGCTTGTCCAATAATTCCTGGTGCTTACGGGAGACGAGGACGAACAACAGCAGACGGATACTTAACTGCAAAACAAAAGAGATAAAAGTAAATATCCGGGAGATAAGTAGAGGCAAAACATCGTCATTCATAGAAATCTACAAGGTGTCTGGCCTAGGAAGTACGAAACTCCAGAGGTCTCTGTGGACGAAAAACGTCTTTAGGACAAACGAAGAATTACCGATTCTTCCAATCGGTAACTTTAGAATTCGGCTCATCAAAAAATCGAAGGCCAGGTTTGACCTTGGCAAAGAAAGTCCCTTTCGAGGCCATGACTTCACAGAAATTAGTCATGTCCTCGAACAACCGAGTTGAAACATCAACACCCGCCTTGCTACCGAGAATCAAAACCCCCACGATGTTTGCAACTCCAGAAATTCCAAGCTGAGTCATTGCAATCCTCCGAGCATAACAGTGTCTAGGGAGGAGATCCGAGATCAGAAACCACACTTTGGATTCCGTGAACCCCTAGTTATAGATGGCGACATATCCCTTTGGAGGAGTCCAAGGCCGGGCACTAGAGTTTGGAAGTTTAATATTAATATATTCCATCTCTGGACACGTAGCATAGAGTTTTTTAAGTCTCTTCGAATTGATGATCGATGGCCCGACATCGAGTTCATTGTACCAGTTAACTAAATCGCTGAGCGGACTATTGGAAAAGTACATATCCACATAATCGTGGGTCCTAATACTACTGGAAGCTGAAGAAGAATCGGAACCGGAATCAAAATTTTCGGAATTAGATTCAAATCTATTCCTCTCCATGGCAATGGCTTATAAAAAAAAGTAAAGCAACTCGGAAATTAAATTAGAGAGAGAAAGAAGGGAGAGAAGTTACCTCGTTAATCTCATACGAAAGTAAAAAGTAAAGAAATTGGAGCGGTATTTATAGAAAAGTAGCAGAAGGCGAATCAGTGTGAAATGATGACTTACGGAAACCGAGGAAACTGCCTTAGTAACCCAATCGTAGAATGACACGTGGACCGAAGATTCTTGAAGCAGAGAACCTCCCAACTCGGAAACTCGACAACAATTTTCCGAGTCTGGGAGGAGCAATTGTTGGAGATGGATCTGAGATCCTATTCACAATACACTTCTTTTTCTTTAAAGCTCTAAAAGAATCCTTGCCCATCTTCCCTCTTTTAATCAGAATTGTGGACTTAACTTCTTGTGCTAGACCCGGTTCGAACACTTATCACATACTGAATATAAAATCACATAATATTAGATTTTTATAAAACTATAAGTAAAATATATATTCTCTTATAAAAACTGCAAATGAATTATAATTTGAAATATGTGAATATTAGTTTAACTTATCATTTCTGTATATTGTTTTTTAAAACTTTTTTTTGTCAACCATTATATATTAATAATTCAAACACTCATAATCATGGGTAAGAGTTTACAAATTGATGATCACGAGATGCTTCTCTTGCACATCGGACAAGAGTGTCTGCTCTATGATTCAAAAAATAGGGATATAATGGAATACATGTACATCGCACGTGTGCTTATCTAGTCTTTATATGTAACTAGATATGGACATGTGCGATACACGGATTTTATAAATTTTTTTGATATACATATATACATAATATATTTTAGATAATATTTAAGAATCTCATTGATTACTAATTATTGAAACCCAACTATGATACTGCAAAATTCTGAATCGTTGAATTTGACATGTGAAAGAATCTCGTCGATTACTAAATTTAAAATACAACTTTATTATAGGACTAAATTTTGAATACTTAGATTTGACATGTAGAAAAATCCCATAAATTGCTAACTTTATATAATAGGATAGTCATATTTGACATGTGAAAAAATCTCGTTAATTATTAACTTTTAAAACCTAACTTTATATAATAAGATATTGTCAAAAATATTATTTTAACATTATGATATAGTTAAATTTTTACTATGCTTTGTTTGTATTAGGATTCAATTCCCTTCCCTTATATAATATGAGTTGAAATAAAGATAAATATATTTTTTTGTCGAGTAAATATTCTTTTATAAATAAAGAAAAATATTTTGTAATATAATTATAACTACATTCTTTCTTATTTTAATTGATTGAAATATAACTGAGGTTTTATCTTAAGAAATTAACCAAAAAATTTCTGACCGTTAGATATGACACGTGGAACAATCCTGTTAATTAATTTTTTAATCAACAATTGGATCGACAAGGCTCGATCCATAGCCTAACCCAACACTTAAAATTCATATTTAATCTAGCAACTGTGTAGAAGGGAGGAATCGAAACTCTAGATGTCATAGTTATTAGTTGGATCATACTAACCACCAGACTGAAACCCTTCTTTATATCATAAGATTTTTATTTTTAATTGTTTTAAATATATCACCGAAAATTTTATGATCGTTGGATTTGACACGTAGAAGAATAATGTTAATTACTTACTTTGAGAAACCCTTATTTATTTAATAAGATTTGTGATATAGTTATGATTATCTTCTTTTTTTTTAATTTTTTTAAATATATCACCGAAAATTTATGATGTGTTAATTATTAAATTTAAGAAACCCCTCTTTATATAATAAGAGTAGAGAAGTGATTTTTAAAAAAAAGCTTACGTGTCAACACCACATTTAATTTTAATGTGGTTGATTACAAAGCTACCCTTCATATAAATTTTTTTAATTTTCTAAACTCAATTCGTTTTTAATTTAATTTTTATTTTTAAAAATTTGGTTAAAAGAAATATAATTATCACTTAAGTTTTAAAATTATACAGAAATTCCAAAAATAGATATGAAAAAATTTGTTTTGATTTAATACTATTTTGAACTATAATAAGATTTAATTTGTATATAGTTTAATTTTTCTTATTTTAACCTTTTTAAAAACATTAGTTTGATTTAAGAACATGAAAGTAATGTTTCTGTAAAATACATTTTTGGAAAGAAAAAACTTATAAGAAATAGTTATGATGCATTTCAAATCTCTATTATTATATATGTAAATTTGTATTTCTTTTACTATTATGCTGTTTTTTTTTGTTGGCAATATTATGCTATTGTTTGTTATTACATATCATATCTTTACACAAAAAGAAATTCATGTTATATAGAATATAATTTTCAAAAAAGTTTGTTTACAAAGACATTAGCAACATACTTACATAAGACATTATTTCTATGTATTTAATATTTTTATTAAAAAAAATAATGTACAGAAGTAGTAAAATGTTAATCTATATTTATTGAAATTTTTTAATAAATGCTTTTTTAAACATGTTCCTTTTCAAAAAGTTTCCACTCATGCTTATTTTTCTCTCCTAATTTCTAAAGGAAAGGGTATGTCTTAAAAAGATGCATGTCAATAAAAACTCATATGCTTTAAAATCAATAAAAAACTTTTTTACTGATTTAAATTCACATGATATTGAAAAAAAAAGAAATAAGTGAGGAAAAAAGTTTCTATAACATAATCATATGCATAATATGATTTGTCAAATGTGATGTTAATGAAAGAAATTATTATTATTTTGAAATAAAATTGATGATATTGTATATTATGTTTAGAAATTTTGTTTATGAAACTTTATTTTTCACATATCAATTTGATTTTATCTTTAGTGGTTTTGTCTAATATCGATTATGAAAAATTTATTACTAATGTATAAGATAACAAAATTTTAAAATTATTTAAACTAGAAATATTTATGCCTGCACGCATATGCGGGAAAATCACTTGGTTTTATATAATAAGATTTTAATTTCTGTTAGATAATTTTTATAATCATTGGATTTGACACGTGGAAGAATCTTTTTAATTAGTAACTTTGAAAAACCCTATTTTATATAATAAGATTCACAACACTACAAAAAATTAGGCGTCTTAGGTTATTTATTTTAATTGTTTGCATCAGTTTTTAATTGACACAACCGCTATTTACATCACTTACAAAAATAACTCTAAAAATGGTGATACAAATAGTTAGTATCGATTTAAACAACTGATGCAACTATTTTCATCATTTAGTATAATTGATGTCAACTTGTGTCAAATATAAAAAATGGTGTTAAAATTGGTATCAATTTTTATAAGTGATTGTAATACTTGTATTGATTACTACAATTGATGTTAATATTTGTATCATAGATTATAACTAATGTTAACTTAGTGTCACTTGCTAAAATGAAGTGAAAATTTGTATCGATTGTTATAAATGATGTCTATATATTACTTACAGTAATTGATGTTAATTTTGTATATTTGTAAAAAAGTGAAGTTAATATTTATATCAATTATTATAAATAATATTTACATCATTATTGTTGATGCTAATTTATTAATTATTATAAGTAATGTTAATTTTTGTTTCATTAAAAATAAATGATGTTAAATACTGTATCATTTAATTATAATCGATGAAAATGTTTAAGTCATTCACTTTAATAATATTAATACATGTCTCCTATAAATAATTAAATATTAATTTTCTGTTATTAGATTTTTTTAATTCTACTCGTTATCATGTTTTAATATCATGTATATATGGTACTAATATTTTTTATCTTTTGTATTTATTTTAAATTCAATTATATTAACAGTTATAGATAATCCATTAAAAGTTAAAAAGAAAATATTGATAATCTATATTAACAACGATAGAAAACGCCATAAAACTATCAAGTAACTAATTAACTTCATGACCATCATGCACCATTATTGTCCATGCCATTGCTTGATCATTTTTTTGGTCGGATCTATTGCTTGATCATTAACATTCATTTTCCTTTTTTTCACCCCTTTGTCACACATTCATCCTTCCATAAACTTCATATTCTCTTTCCTGAAAAGAAAACTGTATCATTATATATTATGTTCAATTTTCGATTTAATTTAAACCAACAATGAAAAAGTATTAAAAATTTATCCAAAAAACAAAACAATGATGCCGAGTTCTTCTCAGTCTGGTAGTTAGGATGATCCAGCTAATGACTATGACATCTAGGATTCGATTCATTCCCTCTACGCAGTTGGTAGACTAAATAAGAATTTTAAGGGTTGGGCTAGGTTATGGATCGGGCCTTGTCGATTCAATTGTTGACAAAAAAAATAAAATAAAACAATGATTACCAAGAAATAGGTGGCTTCCGACCAAAAAAAAGAAATAGGTGGTTTAGTTGGTTTACCCCAATCTAGTTAGACATGATAAGTTTGATTAATACATAAAAATTTTCTATCAACTTTTTAATTTGAGAACATCAAATAAATATGGAAACAAGTAATCATACGAACTTGCAAACAAGGAGATTTAACAATATGGAACGAAATTTGGAAAGAACTAGAATACAAACGTTGATCACTGAATGAGAAATAGGCAAATTGACTTGATTTTACGTCAATTAACTAGGAAAACAAACTTTGAGCAAGCAAGAAAAGAACCAACTTCACCCTTACATGTCAATTGACTAATCTTAGGTCAATTTATATATAGTGTGAATGATTAGGTTAAATAATAGAAAACAGTTGAGAAATATACTCTTCGATAAGGATCAAGAATTTATCTAATAAGAAAATTAAACGATATATAATATTCTATATTTAAATAATTTAAAGAATAAAATAAAATAAAAAAGTGGAAAATGGGAAAATCTTTTTTGATAACTTTACTTACATTAATTTATCTCTATATATAATAAAAATGTAGCGTTAACTTAAATATCATATTATATTGGTCTATTTTGGACTAGGAAATATTGTTATTAGGAGATAATTGTTACATAATATTTGTATCTTTTATCTTTTATAATAATAAAAAAACATCTATTTTACGATATGATGGTTAATATCCTATTTAAACGAGATCATCTATCTGTAATATTAATAAAAGCAGTTAAATATTAACGTCCACATTAGATATATAGAGAAGATAATAATGAATGTTATCTTAAGTTGGTTACAATTACACTTAATGTTTATAGAATAATATAATTATCATATATATTATAATTATAAGATATTAAATTTAATTTTAACTAATTCTTAAATTTAGGGTTTATCATATAAGAGATCTTTTTAACTAATACTTCGTATTTATTTCAATTTTTTTCCTATTCATAGGAAACATATCAAATGACTTCTATATAAGACTCATTCCATGACTAAAATCATAATACAAATGATTCTACATCTTTCGTTTTTTCTCAACGATTCTAACTCTCTTTTTTCTATAGGTTTTTAATTCCCTTAATCATGTCTTTCTAATAATTTTTTTCGTTGAAACTTTTTAAAGAAAATTGAAGAATTAAAGTTAAGATTCTAAAGTTTTGGAAGATATACACTAAAACATTTGGTCAAATCATTGATATGGTTGTTTGTAATTCTAAAGTATGTTACTAATAATTTATTTATTTGCATATCTGTATCTCTATATATAATAAAATCGTAGTGTTAAGATTTTTTGTATCTTTTATATAATAATAAAAACAAGGGGGATTTCAAAAATGTCTTTTTTGACATGCCCATTTTCAAAACTTACCATTTTCTTTGGAAATTGAGAGAGAGAAATAGGCATGAGCAGACACTTTTTGAAAAAAGGCATATCAAAAAAGGCATTTCTTAAAATTTCTCTAAAAACAATTTTTCATTCCTCGATTTGTTTTGATTGGTCGATTTTTAACTACTTAATTTGCCCGTTCGTTTTGATAAGACCTATTTTAATAAATTGGTTTATTTTAATTTCAATTAATTTTATTATAAGAGTTTCGATTGTTTTAATTGTCTTGATTTGTCGATTTAGAATATACTCAATTAAATTCAAAACATAGGTCCGATTGTATTTATACTCAATTAATTTGTCAAACTTTTCAACTACTTAATTTGTCCAATGTTTTGGTAAATCATTTTTAACAAATTAGTTTGTTTTAAGGGATTAATATCAATTAATTTTATTGTAATAGGTTATATTGTTTTATTTAAGCATTTTTATTTTAATAGGCTCTTTTATTTTCCATGAAAACAAGTCTATGTATTCATTATTTTAAATAAAAATTCATGATTTATAAATACAAACAAAATTTAGAATACTAACAAAACATTATTAATCTATTAAAAATATAGATACATTCAAATATTATAAGTTTACATACTATAATATATATCTTATGTCTAATATAGTTTTATATAATAAAAAAATATAAAATAGATCCAGAATACAATATATTAAAATTGAAAGGTATTAGGATATTTTTTAATAAATATATTAAAAAATTAATATATTACAATGATTTTTAAATAAAGATGAACACATGACCTATATTTACCTAAGTGAACACATTTTTATATAAATAAATGAACATGGGTCTACAAACATAAATGAATACAGGTTTAAAACCCTAAACAAACGCGTGATTAAGAAGTTAAAAAATACGAGTCTAAAAACCTACGTGAAATGAGTGAAAAAACCTAAATAATACAAATCAAAAAGTTTATAAGTAAAAATTGTAATGAATCAAAAATTAAATCAATAGAGATCGATAAATATATTTTGTGTACAACATCGATCATAATTAGGAATTAATTATTTTTATTATCAACGTTACTCTTATAATTGGATGGACAAGGTCCGATCCATAGCCAAAACCCATATTATAAAAACCATTTTTTCCTTCCTTTTGCAGAAAAATCGAATTCTGGTGCTTGAGGAATGCTAAAGTAGCCATTACCACTGGGCCACACGTCCTCGGTTATTATAAATTAATTTCTAATATATTAAATATGTATAAAATTAATAAATTTATATATACAAATCAAACCATGAAGTAAGAAAAAAAAATCAAATATCACATATAAATATTATAAATAAATAAAAAATAGCTACAAATGCATAATAATTTTTACAAAAACATAACCCGTGCATAGCACGAGACATCATCTAGTACTAAAATAAATGAGAAAAAGCTATTGCTTCGATCAATATTGTAATGTTATGGATGTCGTTGTGTAAATCAACCGCAGCTCAAACAGTCACTGCAATTATTTTTTCAGTGATTATGTGTAAGTTCTCTCTATAATTTTATGTTAAATTATGTTAAAGTTACAGTACTTGTATTTTTTTTTGTAGCTGAGCGACTATGTAAAGAACAAGGCCATATAATAAATTAAAAATTATATCATTTATTCTATATGACATTAAATCACACATTATGTTACTAGTATATCAACAATTTTATTTAACATCGCTTATTTAGTAGATATATTATTACTAAATCTTATATACGATACCTTTTTGCAATTTATGTGAAAATTAGTTTATGATCTAACGATAGCTGTTCGAACCAGGTCCAGCACAAAGGGGGCTAAATCCTAAATTCTGATTAAAAAGAGAAAAAAAAGGACAAGTACTTTTGAGAATTTGAAGAGAATAAGTATATTGCCAAAATAGCAAAGATGATTGCTGAGTAAAGTTTATTAGTTTAATGTGTGTCAAAAAGTCGATCCTCTGTTTGAAAGAGCTGCTCCTCTATTTATAGATCATAGAGACGGTTACAAAATAGTTTGCAAAAAGGAAATATTACAATTATCTAGAAGATTTTAGCTAGATTTTCGGAAATTTTCCATGTCGGAATAGGAAACTTTCCATTTCTTTGTTTGATGACGTGTCGTCCGACTTCCATCAAGTTTAATGTGCTTCCGAGAAGGAATTCTTTTGAATTGACTGAAGATGTTCGAGTTGAGACTTCGATATTCCTGCCGAGTTCATGACTTAGAATATTCGCCCATTGTTTCCTGTGGACCGAAGTAGGATCTCGGATCCACTTCCAACAATTGTCCCCCAGGCTCGAAAGTTTACCTGCTTCTAGAATCTTGGGTCCACGTGTCAGTCCGTGATTGGGTTGCTCCAGCGGTCGTCTAAGTTTTTTGCGAGTCATCATTTCGCGCCGATTCGACTTCCGCTCCATTTTATTTCCTTCTTACTTGCTTTGCCGAGTTGCTTTATTTCTTCTTTTATAAAGTATCACTGAATATGGAAAAGGATAGATCTGAATCTAGTTCCGAGAATTCCGACTCCGGTTCTTCTTCGACTTCTAGTAGTAGTAGAACTCAAGACAATGTAGAGATGTATGTTTTGGATAGTCCTGGTAGTGAATTAGATGATTGGTATGACGGACTCAATATTGGGTCATCAATTATTAACGCGAGGAGATTAGAGAAACTCTACGCTGCCTGTCGTGATATGGAGAAGGTCAACATTAAACTCCTTGATTCTGACTCCTGACCTTGGACTCCTCCGAACGATTATGTTGCTATTTATGATTGTTGGTTTACAGAAACCAAGATGTGGTTTCCAATTCTGGATCTTCTTGCTAGATATTGCTATGCTCGGAGGATTGCGATGATGAAACTCGGAGTTGCCAGAATTGCGAATATTTTTGGAGTTTTGATTCTTGGCAGTGAGGCGGGAGTTGATGACTCGACTTGGCTTTTTGAGGATGTAACGGACTTTTGTGAGGTCAAAGCCTCGGAAGGAACATTTTTTATTGGGGCTAAAACTGGCCTTTGTTTCTTAGATGATCCAACTTCCAAAGTTACGCGTTGGAAGAATTGTTATTTTGTTGTTCGTTCCGGCGAAGTTTTTCGTCCATGGAAAGATCTGGAGTTTCTGACTCCTTGGGCAAGGACACCAGGTAGACTTCTAGGTTTTTTGATGCTCTAATATTCCTCGTTTTCTGAATACTTACATTTGCTTCTTTCGGTTTGTAGTGAGGCATCCATCGTCATCTGTCTGCCCTCTTCTTAGTAACCATCAGGAGCTGTTGGATAGACTCTTTAGCATTCTTCGGCTCAGCTAGAAATTTTTACCAGATGGTCTTCTAGAGAAAACCACTTCTCGCTACTCAAGGGGTAAGTCGTCGTTATTTTATACGAAGGACAAGTATCTTTAGCTTCACTTTGGTCTCTAAATGTTGTCTTATTCCTTTAGGAGTTCTTCAAATCGACATGGGGGTTAACGACTTTGCTATACCCAATCTCTTTGATGGCTTGGATGCCATCTTCGGGGATGTCTCGTCTTCCTCTAATGAAGTCGGTATTCTCCAACATTCTGACTCCATCCTCAAAGAGGACCCGACTGCCCACGTGTAGCCAACTAAAGTTTCCGAGGCTCCACTTATTGACTTGGAGCCTTAAGAAGTAAATGTTTCGGCCTCTGGGGCCAAGACTGATCTTTCTGAGAAGATCAGTACGGGTTCATGGGTTCCCCGTCTTCTAAGAAAAAAAAGACGAAAAACTTGGTTAAAAATTGGGATATCGAATATCCCATATCTCCAGCTAGTTTGAAAAGAAAGATCAAGAAGAAGAAATCGGCAGCTGACTCTACCGCTCCAGGTAAAATCTCTCGCCGAATCCCTTTTGCTAAGCGTTTAGGCGACAAGGTGATTAGAAGTTGTTTGGTGATACCAGGTCGCGCCACCGCTCTTGAGGTTGTTCAGAGGGCAACAACCAAGCGTAAGGAGCCCCTCCTTCCTGTCGAAGTCCCTTCAAACAAGAAAGGCAAAGTTTCAGGGGACTTTCACTTTAGGTATGCTTTCGAGGAGTTGGCCCCAATCAAGGATTGCGACATGGAGGGAGATGACTTGATGCGTCACCTCAGGGATACTGTTGAGACCTTTCCTCTTGTTCCTGATATGCTCAAAAAAAAGGAGTATATCGATACATTGAAGTCAATGTTCTCGGTTAGTTTTTAGAGCCCGAGTTTGTTTATCCGACTTGACTTAATTCAAGCTTTCTTGTTTTTGTTTATTCTCTTTTTTAGATGGTTGCCCAGATGAACTGGGTTCTTCTTGGGAAGGAGAAGGCTATGATCGCGGAGGCCAAGAACGCCCGCCAATTTGATGAGATGTCCAAACAACTTGATAAATCTCATCAGGAGGCAGTTGAGGCTAAGTCTTCTTTGACGGTAGTTCAGACTGATTTAACTCGGGTGACGTCCAAGTTAGAAGCGGAGCGCTTGAAATCTCTTGAGTACGAGAAAGAGATTTTTGCTCTTAAGGATGCTACACAATCTGCTACCGAGATCCGAGATGCTGCTTTTAGGGCGGTAGAGAAGCACAAAGTCGCAATCTCATCTCTCTAGGATGGCTTAAGCACTTTCAAAGGCAAGACTAAATATTTTTAACTTACATATGCTTGAAGTACTGATGGATTTTTGTTTCAGGCTCCTTGTCTGACCGTCTGAAAAGGATCTCGGATCGGTTCGGCGACCTTGATTTGAGTTTGAATGCCCGCCTAGGTTTTGCTCAAATGTGCGGATACGACCACCTCTGTAGTGCCTACTAAAGAAGAAGACCCCGATTAACGCTGAAATTATCTCGTCAGGGTTCTGCATCCAGATGACCTGGTCATGCCGTCTTTCGAGTTTGGTGAGTCTTCCAGTTTGGAGTAAGCTGCTCTAGCTTGGAACGAGGTGCTTGCACTCAAGCTGAATCCGAATGAGATAACTACTCCTGGGACTTGGGATTGCCCAAAGGTTAGTATAAAAGATTTTGAAATTGTTTATGTTCCAATTTGAGGTATTGACTGGTATGGCTCAAATAGAGATATTATTTTTTTCAAAGGTTGCCGACAAGGATGACTTGGTTGAGAAGGACAGTGCCGAAGTAGAGCGGGCCGAGACTAGCTTATAGTTTTTTTTTTTTTTTTTTTAATTTTTCAAAAA
>OVAX01000205.1:0-107094 GCA_900406405.1 Lepidium africanum
TACTCAATATCAGAAACATCTTTCTCTCTATTATTATCTTCTTTCTCTTCCATTTTTAACAAATTTTTATTATTTATAAACATTTAATAGTACAAAACAGAGGAAAGATCATATAAAAACAGGTGATATTTTCTCTCATTTCACTTGTGTTCTGACCTAAATCTAGTTTACGCCATTGGAAGTGGAGTCGACGGCCGGTGGCTTTCACAGCATCGGTGTCGACTCTCAATCTTTTGTCTCGCCGTTCATGGCGCTATCGTCTTGTCTTCTTCAATATCTTTCTTGGGTTTAAGCTTTGGTGAATCGTGAGCTAGGTGCAGAGATGTATCCTTTTTCCGATGTCAAAGGCTTGTTTGTGTCTCGCTGGTCCTGTCGCATCTCCCTTGGTGTCATGTTTGTGAGATTCCGGTGGAATCTACTCAGATATGGTCCTCTTTGGATCTTAAGGATCTGATGTTTTAACCGATTTTCATGGAGTTTCGCTTCAGGTCTATGCACTTTGGTAAAGGTCTATGCACTTTGGTAATGCTCTATATTTCGTCTTGTCTATTTTATGTTGTGGCTAGATTTGGTTTTGTTAGTTCTTCTGGGTTTAGATTGGTTATAGTTACTCTCCCCTTAATGTTCGTATGGTGGCTTCTTTGGTTTTCAATCTGATGCGGTAATCTGCCGAGTTCAGTGTCTTTCGGTTTGAGGCCGCTTTTCTCCTTGTCTCTACTCCAAGACTACGATCGTGGTCTGGTCATTTTAGGCTTCTGCTTAGCGATATTACAGTCAGATGTCATCATTTGTTTACGGTTTGCCATCGACTTCGCATCTTCCGGTTTGTTTTGTGTGACCCTCAACCGGTTCAGAATCCTAGTTTTTATTTGTGAGGTAGACCTATTCACCATGGGAGATATCCTCGTCACTTGGACTCTATTCGTCTAGTGGAGGTTTCGTTCATCGATTTGGGTTTGTTCTATAACAAGTCTGTCTTAGTTTTTCAACCTTAACCTTATTACACAAATTTTTATAAATAATATATTTAGTAGTTATCTAGTAAAACTTTATAAATAGTAAATTTACCTCACAATGTTGAGTATTTGATTTGTTATTATTTTTTTGGTTTTATACAATTTTATAAGGTATCTTATAAATATTTGTAAGATTTTATAAGATACCTTATAAGATTTTATTAGATAACTTATAAAAAATATTATCTATCAAGTTTTATAAGATATCTTATAAGTCTTATAAATGTTTTTAAAAAACATTTTGAGTCAAAAAAGAAAATTTGATGGGAATTATATTTTTGGTGGGAAAAAAATATTTTGGCGGAAAAATTTTATTTTCTAAAAAAAATTTTATTAAAAAATTTTTGAGGTTATTTTCGTCATTTTTTATTAGTGAGAGCCATTTTTTGTAAAAACAAGATTCAATGAGTATTTTTGTAAAAATGTACAAGGAAAAGAGTAATTCTTAAAATTCCTCTAAAAGTATTTAGAGGTATATATATATATATATATATTTCTTTGATATTCTATAATTCTAATTAATATATCATCTATTCAAGTAATTCTTTTTCTAATATTTACCCAAATCTCTTATATAGTAAAAGTGTAGCATTAACTTTAACGTTGTGTTATTATCTTAGTCCATTTTGCTCTGATAATAAAATATTTTTAATAAAATTCAAAAATATTTTTTAAATAATAAAATTGTAGTGCTAACTTATTTGTATATTTTATAACAATAGAAATTATCTTTGGATAAGATTAGTTAACAGATTATTATTATTATTAAGAATATTATTAATATTATTATTATTATTATGCTTATTTACATAAAATTATTAGTTCATTTTATGTAAAGACACAATTTTTTATATCTTTACTTGAGATATAATCTTTTATATAATAAAAGAGTAACATTAACTTAAACATCATATTATGTTATTCGTTTTGGTCTACAAAATATTGTAACAAATTTGTTACTAGGAAAAAATTATGATAAAATTAAATTTTAATCACATGATTATTTTGAAGTTTATAATAATATAAAACAAGAAGGGTATTTAAGATAATTTTCAATCACATTTAATAAACAATAACTGAAATTACTATTTATTTAACAAAATAAATAAACAGAATATTTTTGGACTGATGATATGGTCCAGAAAACATAAGAAATCTTACTGACTTTGACAATTCATGTAAAACAACTATATGATTTATAAGGAGATTTTTTCAAATAATCGTAATTTGTATTATGCTTTGGTATGTATAAAAAATTATTTACGTAATATGATATTTAGAAATTATATGTTAACTATGTCTTGAATATCATTAGTTAATTTCTAATTTCATATTCCAATAAAATTATAAATCATATTCCTAATTCGTTAGATTACAAAAAACATTATTAATCTATTAAGAATACGGATATGTTAAAATATTATAAGTTATAAATTTATTAAATCCATTTATTATAACTTTGATATAAATTTAAATTCTAAAATTAAAATAAGACCATACAATATGAAAAAACAAAAAGAAAATATACTAAAATGACCTCACATAATAATATAATATGTATTTATAAAAATGCTAATACAAATGGATATACTATGTAGATATAATTGATAATATATAATGATGATAAAAATGAATACGAGTTTAAAACCCTAAATAAACGCGTGTATAAAACCATAAATAAATGCGGGTATGGAACCATAAATAAACGCGGGTCTAACAAATAAAATGAATACGGGTCTAAGAACATAAATAAACATGAGTCTGAAAACCTATATGACACGAGTTATAAAAATTTATATATGAAAATTGTAATGCTTCAAAACTTAAATCAACAGAGTTCGAAAACTATTATTTGTGCACAAAAACTGTTATTACTATAAATTGATTTTTTGATATATCAAATATATATAAAATTAATAAATTTACATATACAAATCAAATCGTGAAAAAAACCAATATCACATATAAATATTATAAATAAATTAAAATAATGACAAATATATGTTGATTGTTTACAAAAACATACCCATGCATAGCACGAGACATCATCTAATACGATAATAAGAAGATTGTCACACCAAATTGGTCAAGAAAATCCCATAAATATTGCCACACAAATTAGAAAATAATTTTTTTACTCAAAATAGCAAACTATAATTTTTAACTTTAAAAATAAAAACAGAAAGATATCAAAAGTGGGAATATATACTCAAAGTGGTTTAAAATTTGTAAAATGTGGAAATTTGGTAATTGTATAAAATATGCCAAATATGGAAAATTGTATGAAATATATTATATTGGATAAAATCTGTTCATACTAACAAATTTAAACACCTCAATAAGACAACAAGAATTACGAACACAATCCTTTGAGACAACCAAGCCATGAAAACATCACATGTAGCTCTCATTTGCATAGTTATGTTCTCACTTTTGGCTCTGCATAAGTGTACATATAGATTGTTTTCTCATACAAAACAATCAAATGAATTTTTTCTTTATGGTTGAAATTTTTGTTCGTGTGTTTGAAAATAACGTGTAGAGGTAAGAAAGATAGAGAATTCGAGGAAGCTGGTGTTACCATCTTGTTACTTCACCACTTGTTCTTACTCATTGAAAAGGAATTGTTGGTGCTGCAATGCACTTACGACCGGCAAAGATTTGTGTTATACACTAAAGAATTTTCCGAGGCCAAAAACATTTTCTTCCAAAGATGTACAAATGAGATTTAAACTATTTAATAAACATTTGATCTCTGAGCAAGACCCTATTATTAGGGAATAATATCTCATATCGGAAGTTGGAAAAGATCATCTCTAATATAATAAGATATAGACCTCTCTACTCATTGCCAATTCGTTTTGAGTTGGAACCCCATATTCTAATATGGTATGGGAGCCCACGATCCACGCTGTCCAACCCGATCCGACCTAAAGCTGGTCCAATTATCGACAACCCAGGCCCAAAATTGGTGCCATCGATCCATCCCCGAGCATATCGAGATTTATGGCCAAAGAGTCATCATCTCGATAGGGCGTATTAGGGAATAATACCTCACATCGGAAGTTGGAAAGGATCCTCTCTAATATATATAAGATATAGACCTCTCCACTTATTGCCAATTAGCTTTGAGTTGGAAGCTAATATTCTAATACATATAAATAAATGATGATGTCGTCTTCTCTGTAATTTGCCAAAACATATTTCACTTAGACTTATCTTTTTTCTATCTTAAAATTTTCAAATCAAGTATGGTTTTAATTTTTTTTTTCTTTGCAACAACGCTTATATATCATTAACTAGATGATTACACGTGCGGAGCACGGAATTATTTGTTCTGCAAAAAAAATATACATTTTTAGTTTTTTTATATTTATCTATAATATTTACATATGTGATATTTTTTTGCCTTCTATTTATTTTATAGTTTGATTTCTATATGTAATTTATTTATTATATATATATATATAATTTACTAAAAGTCATTGTATAATGATGATCTGTGTTGTATGAGCCGTATTCATTTAAATTATTACACACGTAATAATTTAGATTTGTGTACGTTTATTTATGTTTTTATATTTGTATTCATTTAAGTTCTTAGACCTATGTTCATTTAAGTTTTCTAATCTGTTCATTTAGGTTGTTAGGCACCTATTTGTTTAGCTTTTAAATTTAAGCTTTGTTCATTAGCCATAAATTTAATATTTTTAGTAAACATGAAATAACAAAATCTAAAATACTGAAAATTTATTAAGAAATAAGTATATATATTTTTATGTTTTGATATGAATATAACATGAATTTAAGTAATACTGTTATTTATATTTATTTAGATTCTTAGACACGGTTATTTAAGTTTTTTGATTTTTATATCCGTGTTATTTAAGTTTTTTGGATCCATATTCATTTAGGTTTTTAGACCAATGTTTATTTAAGTTTTTACTCTTGTTCATTTAGATTTTTAGACTCATGTTCGTTTAAGACTCATGTTTATTTAGGTTTTTATACCCGTGTTCATTTAGGTTGTCACTTGTCAGTTAGATTCTTGTTCACAATAATCAATTTTTAAGGTAACTTAAATTTTTTATATAATTTTTATTAACCACATTAATTTAAGGAATTGTTGGAGGTGGATCAGAGATCCTACTTCGGTCCACGGAAAACAATAGGCACAACACACTAAGTGTTCAACTCGGCAGTATCATCGAAGTCTCAACTCGGATTTTCTAATCAACTCGGAGGAATTCCTTCTCATATGCACGCTAAAGCTTGAAGGAAGTCGGACGACACGTCATCAAACGAGGAAATGAAAATTTTCCTATTCCGACATGGAAAATTTCCGAAAATCTAGTTAGAATCTTCTGGATAAGACCAAATCTTATGAATTGTATATTTTCCTTTATTGAATCTACTTTGTAACCGCCTGTATACTCTATAAATAGAGGGGCAGATCCTCCCAAAAGCAGGATCTGTTCTTAAGCACACATTGAGCAATAAGAGCAACTTGTCAAAACCATTACTTGCGTGATATTCTTTCTCTCTAAATCTCTAAAGAATCCTTGCCCAGTATTCCTTATCTTTAATCAAGATTGCGGTTTAGTCCCTTGTGCTAAACCGGGTTCGAACAGTGGGCGCCGTCTGTGGGGACGACATTGAAGGAATTTTTAACCTAGGATTAAGGAGAATCAACGCGAGGAGAATGGCAGAAGACAAAATCGCCATCAACTTACTAGAACGAAGGGAGACGAAACTCCAAGAGCATAACGATGATCCACCAGTTGAGTTACCTTTGAACTCAGTCTAAACTCAGGGAGAAATTCAAGATAACTCTTGCGGGCAAACTGAGCTCCCTGGTCCATCTCAGGGACCAACTTCAATCGAAGGCTTTGTGCGTAATATGATAGCGTGATATGAAGCGTATGAAAAGACAAACCCGGATAGACTTGATCGGATAGAGTCTCGTCTAAACGGAGAAAACTCCCCAGCTGCACAAAATAACAGACTGAACGAATGAGTGATTGCTAGTGTCTAAAGGAACCTGTTCGGAGAAGTCCCGAGTCTGAATATGACCAACGTAGTCGAACACGAGTGACTCAAAACTCAACAAACGCCAAGTCAGCAAGCATCAACAAACGCCAAGGCAGCGCAGTGGTATATAGAACGATAGAAGACATGAGGTCACAATTTCATCAAGCTACTAGTTCGGCACCAGATATTGGAAGAATCCTAGCCCAAGCTCGGAACTAGCCCTTCGCGGCAAACCTAAAAAGGGTCTCGGTTAATAGAGCGTCGAGAGTAAGATGTCCCTCATAGGATGGGACAACTTACCCAATTCAATTCATGAGCACCTTCAACGTCATGATGAATAAAGTAATCTACAACCTCAATCAAGAAGATGCAGCATACTGCCAACTCTTTGCCGAGAATCTGACTGGCGACGCTCTCACTTGGTTTAGGAAATTACCGGTGGGATCAATCGATAATTTCGGCAAACTCTTCATTAAGCAGTACACCTTTTTCATCAATCAAGACACCTCAACTGTGAGGTGATTAAAGCAAGGATTAGACGAATCCATTTAATCATACCTCGAACGATTTAAGAAAATCCTAACTAAAGCCAAAGTCAGCGACGACATGGCAATCGAAGCCTTAAGAACCGGAATGGTCACGGATGAAGCCCTACGAAGAGATCTTTTTGTCAATAGGCCAAACACCATCTTAGACGCTCTATGCAGGGCATTGAGACACGCAAAGTATGTAGAAGAGAAGCAAATTCTCTCTAAAGTACAAAGAACTCACAAGGACACTGGGTCCAGAGAGACGAAAGACAAGCACCAAGAGCCAAGATAGCATAACTACAAGGGGAAGTATAACTCGGCTAACGCTTTTCAAGTCAGTGAAACTGAGAACCCGTTAAGAAGAAGAACAATCAACAACATGTACAACCGAAATGAATATTGCGCTTTCCATAACATAACGGGCCATTCCACCTCGAGATGCAAACAGTTGCAAGAACTACTTGCTTAGAAGTATAGTAAAGGAGAGGTCAAATTCTCGGAAGAAGAGCCTGAGAGGTTCAAAGCACAAAAAAGAAAGGAGGCCGAGTTGCGAGAAGCAGCAGGCCAAAACGGTGAAAATAAAGAAAAACCAAAACACAAAAACAAGACGATGAGATCGAAGAAATAGATCCTGCAAGAGTAGACGTCAACATAATCATGGGAGGATTGCAATTCTGCGATGACACCATACGTTCAATCAAAAGATATGAGCGGAAAGTCGTAGCAGTATTTAATCTTGAACCAGAGGAAGGAAGGTTCGGGACAATGAACTTGGAAGTAACTTTTATGGCAATTGATACAGAAGGAGTGACCATCCCCATAATGATCCATTAGTCGTAAAATTACGAGTAGCTGATTGTGACGTCTCTCGAATTCTCATCGACACGGGAAGTTCAGTGGATATGATCTTCAAAGAGACACTAGATAAGATGGCACTCCCAGATTTCAGACTTGCATGATCACGGCGACCATTAAAAAGAAAGCATTATCGGAACCACCTGTCCCTAAGAAGCCAGATCAATCAACCATCGAACTCATCAACATTGATGTGATAGACCCCTCAAAGTGCATAAGTATCAGGATCAACTTAAGTAAAATGATTCGGGAAAAGTTAATCCAACTTCTGGAGCAGAACGTGATGACTTTCACATGGACTGCCAAAGACATGCCTGGAATCGACCCGAGAATAGCAAGTCACAGACTTAACATCCATCAAGAGAGGAGGAAGCTTGTACCAGTTTGGACTAAAGTTGTGACTGAAGAAGTCAAGAAATTGACTAATGCCGGATCTATAGTTGAGGTCTAGTACCCCGATTGGTTAGCTAATCCTGTAGTCATTCCCAAGAAGAACGGAAAATGGCGAGTTTGTTTAAGCTTCATTGATCTCAACAAAGCTTGCCCAACGGATAGTTTCCCACTCTCAAATATCGATAGAATCATCGAAGCAATGGCCGGGAATGATCTTCTTTTATTCATGGACGCATTCTCGGGGTATAACCAAATTCGCATGCATCCGGAAGATATAGAAAAGACATCATTCATAACGGAGCAAGGAATTTATTGGTACAAAGTAATACCATTCAGCTTAAAAAATACCGGAGTGACTTATCAACGTTTAGTGAACAAAATGTTCGCAGAACAACTCGGGAAAACAATGGAAGTCTATATTGACGATATGCTGGTCAAGTCACAAAAAGCAAAAGACCATGTTGACGATCTTACAAAGTATTTCAAAACATTGAACGAATACCAGATGAACCTTAACCCAGCAAAATGCACTTTCGGAGTAACTTCAGGAGAATTCCTAGGATACATAGTTACGCTAAGGGGGATCGAAGCAAACCCAAAACAAATAAAAGCGATTCAGGAACTACCTTCTCCAAAGAACAAACGAGAAGTTCAGCGGCTAATTGGCCGAATAGCAGCACTAAATCGTTTCATCTCATGTTCTATAGATAAATGCATCCCATTCTACAATCTGTTACGGGGAAACAAGGAATTTGATTGGGACGAAAAGTGTGAAAATGCTTTCTCCAAGTTGAAAAACTATTTGTCAACACCGCTGATTCTCGCAAAACCTGAGGATGGAGAGCCATTGTACTTATACATAGCAGTCTCTACATCAGCAATAAGCAGTGTACGAGTCCGAGACGACAGAGGAACTCAACATCTGATCTTTTACACGAGCAAATCTTTGGATGGAGCCGAATCAATATATTCGACTACCGAAAAGCTTGCGCTTGTAGTAGTGACTTTGACAAGAAAACTACGACCCTACTTCCAGTCACATATTATCATAGTATTGATAAATTATCCACTGAGAACAATTTTGCACAGTCCAAACCAATCTGGGAGATTAACGAAGTGGGCCATCGAACTAAGCGAGTACGATATCGAGTACAAAGGGAGAATGAGTGCAAAATCTCAAGTCTTAGTGGATTTCTTAATCGAATTGGCACCAGAATTAGAGCCATCTGAGTCAGAAAAGGCGTGCAAGGTGTGGAAAATCTACGCGGATGGATCGTCATCACAACATAGTTCCGGAGTTTGAATCTTTCTTGAGACACCTAAAGGAGAAGTCCTAGAACAATTCTTTCGACTAGCATTTCTGGCGTCAAACAACGAAGCCGAATACGACCATTGATCACAGCGATCCGACTAACAAAGGAAGTTGGAGCCACTGAATCGGAATGCTATTGTAACTCACAATTGGTAGTGAATCAAGTGGACGGAGGCTATGACACCAAAAATGACCGAATGGAAGCATATCTGAAAGTCGTCAAAGAGCTAACAAAAGATATAAAGTTCCGAGTCAACAAAATTTCCAGATCAGAAAACACATCGGCCGATGCCCTAGCATCAACAACGGATCCCATTCAAAGAAGAATCATTCCAGTGGAAAGTATTGACTGTCCTAGCATAACTCTACCGAAAGGAGACAACGAACTCTTAACAACAATAACCAACGACATGAATGACTCCGACACTAAAATGCAAGACACAGAGCAAGTAGGTGAACAAAAGATCGATTGGTGACATGAAATACTGGAGTATATCTCAAACGGAAAGGCTCCAGAGGATAGGTGGGAAGCACGACAATTAAAAGCAAGATGTGCTCCCTATGCTCAACTCGATGGAAAGTTGTTTCGTCGAAGTGCAAACAAGCAAATATTGGATGGAATCAAGAAAAGGCTAACGGAAAAGAAAAGGAATTGGGCTGGCGAGTTGGATGGAGTACTTTGGTCACATCGTACGACCCCGAGAGGCCCGACGGGATAGACACCTTTCTCCTTATCTCATGGAATGGAAGCAATGGCTCCCGCCAAAGTAGGAATCCTGACTTTTCGCCGAGAACACTTCCCCAAAAATGAGGACTTCAATAATGAGGCAATGGAAGAAAGCCTCAACGACTTGGAAGAAGAATGAAACAAAACACTTCTCCGAGTTCAAAACTAGCAACTAGTAGCAAAATACTACAACAAAAAGGTTCGAGGATGACACTTCACATGGTTATTCGAAAGGTATTTACAAACACAGCATAACTCAATGCCAGAAAATTGGGCGCCAACTGGGAAGGCCCATATATTGTTTGTAAAGTCGTAAAACCAGGAGTTTATAAGATTGCAACAATGGAAGGAGAGATGATTCCATGAAGTTGGAATTCTATAAACCTGAAGAAGTACTAATACTAACGACTTACCGAATGCACTATTTAGTGCCCCTCCTTCTACTGCCAAAAATAATAATAATAATATACATGTAATCAGAACTACGTTTTGCCTTGATCCTCACGAGGTACGTAGGTAGCCTTCGGGTACAATTAAAAATAAATAAAATCATTATAAGTTCCCATCTTGGGTCAAAAAAAAAAAGATTAAGGGTTACACCCCAACTTTTGAAAAGACGAGATCAAATTCACATAAAAAATCTTTCGAATTCAAGTCTTATAATCTCGTTGGGTCTTAAAACCCCATCCAAAATTGCCGAGTCTTAAAATCTCTCGCATAAATCATCCCAGTACGAGTCTTAAAATCTCACCGGGTCTTAAAATCCCATTCAAAATAGCCGAGTCTTAAAATCTCGCCGAGAGGAAACTCTCAAAAATAATTGAGTTGAAACCAAAAAACTCCACTAAACTGAGATTAAGTTCTCGTAACAAAGCCTCTGGTAAAAACAGAATCACTAGCGCTTAAAAACGAGTCTTAAAATCTTGTTGGGTCATAAAATCCCACTCATAATTGCCAAGTCTTAAAAACTCGCCGAGATGAAATTCTCGAAGATAATAAAATCAGGTCGAAAACCTCACTTAAAAGCTGAGACCTAATTCTCACACTTGACCGAGATCGCGTTCTCGTAAAAACATTCAAGCAAAAATCCAAAAGCATAACTCTCAAAAGGGAAGAACACATTTTTTCTTTTCTAACTTTTCAAAATTTCTTTCAACAAAACAAAGGGTAGTATTATGAAGATTATTTCCGAGATCAAACTTCTTAACACTTAATCTGAGTCTTAAAATCTTTGCTTTAAGTGCCAAACAGTGAAACTCCCTCTTTCTTAACAAACGGGATCGAACTCTCAAACTTCGGGAGGGAACTTAGCTAAACGCGCAAACAAAGAAAGATTTTGGGAATTAAACTTCATGATTCTTCCATTCGTTTCATTTTTACAAGTCAATCTTTGGCAAAGTTCACAATTCAAAGTACGAGAACAATTCTCATTAATAATGAATTTCATTACACAGGAAAAAATAATTACAAGGCCAAATGCCGACAACAAGGAGTAAAGTAATTCGAGAAAACCGAGACCATAACTACCACGAGCCAAAGAGATGACTCATAAAAAGGCCAATCGGTGGTTACAAGAGATCAAAGGAGGAAACTCTACAAATACAAAGATTCAGACGAAAAAAGAGATAGGCTAATCCTTAATCTGATCATTGCTCTTCGACGCTTCCCCAATCTCGAAAACCAGGACGACCAAGTCTCCAGGTTGCAATAGCGTCAAGTTCTCCCGACTAACGACTTCCTTAGACTGATTCAACTTGCCAGTTATCGAGTCAGTCGCTGAGACCAGGATACTAACACCACGGTTGGAAAGCGGTTGGAGAACATTCATAGATCCAAGATATTTGGCGTACGTTAACCAGGGTCCTAGGTTCGCATCCAAGTCGTTAAAGCGAGCGCCAATTCGGTTGAAGTGCTTACCCAACTGGACTTGAAGATCGTTGTAGATCTTCCTCTTCTCATCATTTACAAGCTGACAAAGCCACAAGTCGAAATTCTCCTTTATGCAATCCAACTCAGACTGCAACCCTTGGATTTTATCATTGGCCTTCTCGGTAGACTTGAAGGCCTCCTAGCGATCGGACTCAGCACACCAGAGCATCTCAGACAAAGCCGCATTCTGCTTAGTCAAGCGGAGAACGTTCTCACGCTCAAGGTTCAACTCGTCTTTTAAACGAGCAACTTCCTCCTCAGTAGCAGTGACCCAAGACCTAACCTCCGCCGATTCTGGAAAGCCCAGCTATAAGGTGTCGAATTCCTCCGAATGTTTCTGTCCGGGTTAGCACGAGATCATTCCCACTGAAGTATAATACCGTTAAGGCAGGCAATAAACTGCAAAGACACAACATCTTTGTTTAGAAGAAATCAACATTGAAAGAAGCAAAGTAAAAAAAAAAAACAAACTCGGAAAACAGCTTACCCGGAACCACAAGTAAGCAACTTCTTCATACTCCTCCCGATTCTCCATCTGGTCTAGAGAAGGAAGAAGTTCAAGCATCGTTCTTATGTGACACATCAAGTCGGCACACTTCGGATGAATCTCCGAGATTGATCTTGGGTTAGAGTGATTATGAGAAAAACGGAAGTCGGGAACTCCCCTATTCCTTCCGCGAAAGGCACCAGAAGCACCAGAACGAGTAACCACACCAGGAGCAAAATCGTAAAAGGCTCCACCCTGGGCCTTTTAGGAAGTTGTGAAGAACTACGACCGGAAGATGAAGAAACCTTGACTATATCTCTAGTCGGAGGAGCAGAATAACGAGTTATCCTAGAGGAATCTCTGGAAGGACGAGCATTTACCCCCTCTAATGTAATGTTTAAACCTTCATCAACGTTTGGGAGTTTGAAATCATCAAGTCCCATCTTTGAGAAGTTGAAAAAGAATACAGAGAAAATAAGAAATAAAAGAAGAGTTCGAAGTCGGAAGAAAATTAAAAGAGAGTAAAAGAAAGTCTAAAAAGATTTCTCAATGTAAAAAGAAAGGTATGATGCGGTATTTATAGAATTTTACCGGAAGCCGAAACGACGTCAAACAGTAATAATTACTTAGCGGGTGAAAATCGAGAAAACCGCTCAAGTAACCCAATCGTAGACTGACACATGGACCAAAGATTATAGAAGCAGGTAACATTCCGACTCGGAAACTCCGACTAAATTTTTTGAGTATGGAGGGGACAATTGTTGGAGGTGGATCCGAGATCCTACTTCGGTCCACGGAAAACAATAGGCACAACACACTAAGTGTTCAACTCGGCAGTATCATCGAAGTCTCAACTCAGATTTCCTAATCAACTCGGAGGAATTCCTTCTCATATGCACGCTAAAGCTTGAAGGAAGTCAGACAACACGTCATCAAACGAGGAAATGGAAATTTTCGTCCGACATGGAAAATTTCCAAAAATCTAGTTAGAATCTTCTGGATAAGACCAAGTCTTAGGAATTGTATATTTTCTTTTATTGAATCTACTTTGTAACCGTCTATATACTCTATAAATAGAGGGGCAGATCCTCCCAAAAACAGGATCTGTTCTTAAGCACACATTAAGCAATAAGAGCAACTCGTCAAAACCATTACTTGCGTGATACTCTTTCTCTATAAATCTCTAAAGGATCCTTGCCCAGTCTTCCTCATCTTTAATCAGGATTGCGGTTTAGTCCCTTGTACTAAACCGAGTTCGAACAAAAATGCAATTAAAAAAGTTAACATCGATTATTAAGGATTGTTTTTCTTAAGATTTAAATTCTTTAATTGATGGAGAAAAATATTAATAAAATATTTGAAATGAATACGATATAAATTCAAACAATATTCGTTGTTATAATTTATAATTGTTAGTTTTAATATCATATCTCAAACAATATTTTGAAATTTAAAATATTGATAAATATATTAAGCAATCAAATAATAAATTCTAATTATATTAACCGTATTGGCAAGTTTGAGTACATGAAACCCATTTTATGTAAAATGGTTATTTTAATTTATGGAAACCTTATTAAAAAATTTATATCAAACTAAATGATGTCTCGTTCTATGCATAAGATTATTTGTTCTACAAAATAAATATACATTTATAGTTATTTATATCTATATATTATATTTATATATGTGATTTTTTTTTCTTCTATTTATTTTTGGTTGGATTTATATATGAATTTATTATGTTTATATATACAATATACATAATAATGATTTATGTTGTGCACAAAATATATTTTTGGATCCATATTTATTAAGGTTTTGATGAATTATATAATTTGTTTGAATCGTATTCATTTATGTTGTTAGACACATGATTATTTAGGTATTTAGATTTGTGTACGCACATTTAGATTTTTATATCCATGTTAATTTAAGTTCTTAGCTTCATGTTCATTTAGATTTTTTAACATGTGTTCATTAAACGTTGTTAAACATGTGCTCATTTAGCTTTTAAATTTAAAGTTTGTTCATCTGGTATAACTTTATAATTTTTAGTAAACATGAAATAACAAAATCTAAAATACTCAAAATTTAAAATGATATAAGTATATATATTACTATATTTTGAGATAAATATGATAGGAATTTAAGAAATATTGTTATTTAGACTTGTTTGAATCATATTTATTAAGGTTCACATGTGTTATTTAATATTTTAAATTTGTGTTCATTTAGATTTTTATATTTGTGTTCATTTAAGTTCATAAACTCATATTCATTTAGGTTTTTGGACTTATGTTTATTTATGTCTTTAGATCTATGTTCATTTAGCTTTTTAGACTCGTGTTCATATATGTTGTTAGTTAGACCCGTGTTCATATCGATTTTAAAGTAACTTAAATCAGTTTTATATATTTTTTTTAATAATATTTATTCAAGGAATGCAATTAAATGTTAACATCGATCATTAAGGATTTTTTTAAAATTTATTTTCTTTTATTAATGGAGAATAATATTCATAAAATATTTGAAATGAATGTGACATGAATTCAAACAATATTCGTTGGTACAATTTATGATTGATGGTTTCAGTGTCATATCCCCAATAATATTTTGATATTTAAAATATTGATTAAGTAAAATTGGTTTTAAATATTTTTTACTAAAGATATTTATTGAAGGAATTTTAAAATTTAATATTAATGTGTGTTTCTATATTAGTCAATAAACAATATTCAAAATTTTAATTCGTTGAAGTAATTGACCTTATTAAGAAAACTCAGTATTATATTTTTATGAAAATATATTTATTTTTAAAAAATTTCAAATATAGCTATTGAATATTTTAGATTGGTTAATGTTAAAATATTTTAACTTTACCAAATGTATCAAACATATGTTAGTTTATGTATAGGAATGATAATATAATAAATACATCAGTAGATTATGCTAATATTTTGAAATTTTGAAAATATGTTCATAGATAATAAAGCAAAAAATTATAAACCATAAACACTAAAACATAACGGTAAACCTAATATATAACAGTAAATATACCTAAAAGCTTACCCGTTCATTATATTGTATATATATAAGTTAATGATACTTTAGAAAAAATATCTAAATAAACAAACATGAAATACTTTTTTTGTCAACAATTTTTAATATAAAAAAATAATATTTCATGTTTGACAAAAAAAAATTTGATTGTTGACAAAAAAAAACATGAAATATTTGTTAAGATTTAATGTTCATGTATTATTATTAAAAGGTATATTGTTATAATCGTCATATACAGTTTTGTGAATCAACATTTTTATAATTCTAATGTTCTCAATATTCTCTAATCACACTATCGAAATTAAGAATTGGATTTAACATCATAAGCTCAAAATCTTACTTTTTTATTGTGCGGTAGATGAATATATAATATATTATTAGAAATAATATTTCAATTCAAATTATAATGATAATGATAAAATGAAAATACTATTTACACATATTAAATCAAAACTATAAAAAGACTGTATATTATTACACCTATAGTTTGTAAATGTTGATGGATTCTAGAAGCTATATGGTTAATCCTTGGTCCGTTTGATCTTCTCTGAAACTTGATAATTTGAGGTTTTCTACCTCTTATCTTAAAGAAATGATTATGTGAACTGAAAACAAAAGAAATGGAAATATTGATAATTAGAATATTTATGTTAAAACTAAAAAGAAAAAGAAATGAATTGAATGAACTTAGATCTCTAGTAGTTGCGATATTTGGTTTTATAAGAGAGGTTGAAATATTAAATTGCAATGGTGAATAGTTTAGTATTGAAAAAAAATACATATAGAATACTTACAGGCTCATTATGTCTTTCAGATTGTTTCCATCTGTCAAAATGTCATATTAACCACAATGAGATAAAAAAAAAAAGAAAAAAAAAAGACAGAAGATATCAGATCAGTAAATTAAATATATAAACATAATTATATGGCACCAGAGTCAAGCGTAGATATGATTATCCAATATAATCACTAGAGGAGGCTATGAGCGATCAAGGCCACTTCACCCACTCCAAATAGATTCACGAAATATATTTCCTTCTGCAACAACAATGGCAACTTGTTGAGTAATTATTATTTATTTATAATGTTTACATACTTTTATTTGAATTATTTATTTATAATGTTTACATACTTTTATTTGAATTATTTATTAATAATGTTTACATATAATTGTGAGTAATTTTTATTTATTAATAATAATTACATATACTTTTTTGCATTATATCATATTGTCGATAACTACAAATATATATAAAACCGCGGATCATTTTTGCATATACTATTTGTATTCCATATATGTAATTATTATGTTTCATTAATTAAAACTACGAACATTAAATATGGACTAACTTGGAAGTTACTAATATTTTAGTATCTCTCTCATTCAAAAGATGACCAAATTTCCCAATCAAATTTTTCTTGACCGTACCGTATATTTTTGAACCCTAAAGAAATTTAAACAATGTTATTTTCTAAAGATTTTAAATCTAATTATAGATATGTATTTCAATGATTAGTAAATAAAAACTTACTTGCTCATCAATGAAAACAAATTCTATTGTTTGGTCACACTCTTTGGTAAAAACCTTCCAAATTCGAATTATCTTGATTATGATCTTCCAATGCGTCGTTGGCTTAAGAACTGAAATAGAATTGATAACCATATTGTCTGTTTCAAAAATAATTGGAGATTTTGTGTTTGGTTTTTTGATGAAGCAAACAATGTATGATATCTACTTTATATAGAGGATGTGATTCACTCTAACCTAATTCGGAATATAGAGAATGTAGCCTCACAAGAGATACGAATTAATTACATAATAATGTATTTCCTTATGTAATTATATAAGATATATCAATTATGGTATGTTATAATAAAAATTTTGTTATGGCAATTAAATTTAATATATTTTTTTACAAAAATGTAAAGGGACATAATTATTTTACATAAATATTGATTGAGTTCAAAGATTAATTTTAATTGGTCACAAATTTATTATAAGATTTGGAATAAGGAATTTATTTGTTTAAGGATTTCAAATTTATTTTAACGCAATTTATTGTAACGAAATTGATTGACTAATCTAAGCATTTAATTGTATATATATTTTTCCAAAATTAGTGTGTAATATAAGCTAGATAATAATGTGTTTCTTTATGTAATTATAGAATATATCTCAATTATGATATGTTAGAATAAATTTTTTTATGGTAATTAAATTTTGTAGTTTTGTTTACGAAAGTGTAAAGCTACGTAATACTATTTTATATAAATATTGATTGAGTTCAAAGATTAATTAATTGGTCTCGAATTTATTATAAGATTTGGAATAAGGAATTTATTTATTAAAGATTTCAAATTTATTTTAACACAATTTATTGCAACGAAATTGACTTGCGAATCTAAACATTTAATTGTATATATTTGTTCCAAAGTTAGTGTTTAATCATACTTAACAATTCAATAAAAAGTTTCATAACGGGTAATTATACTAATTTTGTAGATTAGCAATGATTTTTCCAAATATTTCCATTAAATTTGTCTCTTAAATACAGAATCAATCGTAATCTAATCAATAAATACAAAAAATACAAAAAAAAAATTGCCAAAATGCCCCCACAAAAATTATAGAATCCAATATCAATTTAAGTAATAATCAATACATTTCAAATTATTATTATCTTTATATTATATAGAAGATATATAATCCACCATGAGATGAAGAGTCTACAATATAATAGTCACGAGCCAGCGCTCTCACACGAGGGAATCTAGTAGTCTACCCTATGATTTTAATGCATGAGAAATATAATAAATAGAGAAATCACAAAATAAGAAACACAAACTTGGTCAAGTAAATCTCATAATCATTGCCAAACGAAATTGGAAAATAAAGTTACCCAAAATGGCAAACTATAATTGTTAACTTTTAATATAAAAACAGAAAGATATCAAAAGTGGAATATATACACAGAATGGTATGAAAATTTTAAAATATGGAAATTTGGTAATTAATTGAAACATGCCAAATATGAAAAGTTGTATGAAATATATATATATATATTGAATAAGATCTGTACATACAAATTACAACACTTCAATAAAACAAGTATTAGGAACACACTCTTTTGAGACACGCAAGCCAAGCCATGAAAACATCACATGTAGCTCTCATTTGCATATTTATGTTCTCACTTTTGGCTCTGCATAAGTGTACGTATCCATATGCTTTCTCATATAAAACACGTACAAATCAAATGAACTTTTTTCTCATCGTTGAATTTTTTGTTTATGTATTTGAAATGAACGTGTAGGTGAAAGAATGGAGGTAAGAAAGATAGAGAATTCGAAGAAGCTGGTGTTACCAAATTGTGTCTTCTCTTATTGCGGCGTCACATTCAAAAGGAACTGTTGGTGCTGCAACACAATTACTACCGGCAAACATTATTGTTGGTTAGTAAAAGAATTTCCCGAAGCCAAAGAAGTTTGCTTCGAATATTGTACAAAAGATACTTGAACTCTTTAATAATGCACTTTCTCTTTCCTTTATAAACATGTGATCTATGAGCAAGACCACCTTAATAAGACGTGAGACCGTTTCGAATCCATAAAGAAGTCTATCACTTTTATTATAATTGTTTTTAAAGGTTTATTCAATATTGTGATGAAGAACACAAATTATTAAAGTCTAAAGATCCAAAGGAAATCGATATACAATTATTAAAGAGACTTTTTTAACAAGAAAAAAAAAACCCATGTTTAATTTTGTCCAAAATTCCATAAAAAAGTTAAAGCCGGTTTTGTTTTTCGGATTCAAACATGTATCTTCTCTATAATAAAACGATACCATTTTTTAGATTTACCTTTAAAATATAGAAATATTTATATTAAGTGGCATTTTTTTTTGCAATTTTATGGAGAATATTTTGGGAAAATTGTTACAGTGATTTTCAAAAATAGAATCAATTAGCATTTAATTATCTTATTAAATCAAAATTAATTAAAATATAATATATATGGTAATCAATCAATATTTATTTAACATATTAATTACCGAATTAACTATTTGTCATACATTCCTTAAATATGATTTTGCATTAATCCCAAATTAGATTTTGAATGCTTTAAATAGATATGATTTCGTATGATTTTGAATGATTTAAATAGATATAATTTTGTATAAATTATTTGCTTTAAATAAATAGATATGATTTTACTTAATTACCGAATTAAAATTAATTTTGATATAGTTATGGTATGTAGATATATAATCGTATATAAATAATATCATTTGCTTTAAATATCAAATTATTTTAACTATGATTTTGCAAGCCTTCAATTTGATTTTGCATTAATCCAAAAAAATAACAAATCATTTGCTTTAAATACATAGATATTACTTTCGTACTTAATTTCTTTCCTTATATAATTGTTTTGTAGAGCAACTCCATTTACTTCTCACACTCAATATAAGAAACACTCATCACCGTAGAAATCAAACCATCATTTCATACACCAAAAGTTTTTCCGAAATACCTCTAAATTAAGGCAGAAAAATAGTTCTAAATTCAATTGTCATGCTAAAACCAGCATGGACTCAATGGAGGATTAAAGTTAAAATTATTCGACTATGGAAAGTATTTACCAAAGAGTATGGTCATACAATTAAAGTGGTGTTCGTTGATGATCAAGTAAGTTAACATCTACTATTTATTATTTAAATCAATAATTTATTCAAATTTTTAATATAAAATTATTGTTATTATTAGGGTTCTAAAATACATGAAACGATTAAAAAAGATATGATTGGAAAATTCTGTTCTCTATTGAAAGAAGGAGATACTAAGATAATTAGCAGTTTCCAAGTGTGTCCAGCAACTTGTTTTTACAAAATCAGCTCACATAAGTTCAAAATCTCCTTTGTATACTCTACTTCAGTAAGGAAAACTGATCATTTGTCAAATGACTTATTTGGTATGTAGTTTGTGGATTACAATAAATTACTTGCCGGAAATCTTGATGATAATTATTTGATTGGTAAGTTTATTTTGGGTTGCATTTTATAATAAGAATATCAAATTTTAATTTGTACCAAAAAAAATAATTTTAAATCTATTTTCTACTAACAAACTTATTTGAACAGATGTTATTGGCTAACTAATTCATTGGAATTTTATGACTGTCACTGAGACTAATGAAAAAGAAATTAAGCGGATGCATTTTGATATTCGTAATGCTAAGTATGTTTTTAAATCCTATTTTAAATCATCTTTAATTATATATTTTTATAATTAATTTTATAATTAAATTATATACAGTGATGCTCGAATTCCATGTGTGTTTTGGGGAAAATATGTTGAGACTTTGCAAGAAAAATTTTCATTAGAGATTAACAATATAACAATTGTTGTTATGCAGTTTTGTAAGATAAAAGTATTTAGAGGTAAATTTAGATTTCAGAATAAATTACATTAATATCTTAACCCTATACGATTTGTTTATGTTAATCAACTATTATTATAATAAGTTTAAGTTATTGGTCAATTGGAAGATAAAATATTAAATCATAATATAAAATGGATAGAGTAAAACATAATAATTATAACATACCGACTCAAATACTAAATATATGGGAGTAAATGTATCCGATTATCTATATTTAATCTTAGTATTTAATACTACTTAAATAAGATCAAAATTCAATTGCATACTGTAATTTTTTAAATACAATAAATGGAAATATAACATCCAGTTTAGTAACTTGATGTCATGCTAAATACGTTAATGCTATGACTCTTAATCGGAAAATTTTATTAAAACAAAATTGACAAAATTATTGCTTAGATTTCGTATTCGATTTTTATTTATTACCTAGATAAATTACTATATATTGATTTGTATTTATTGTGTAAAAAGTAAATAAATATCTTATTATTACTAACCTTAATTTTAGAAAACTATTAATACGGTAAATTAACTATCATTACATTTAATAACTTATATATGGTAAATCTTGTTGGTTTTATATATGTTGATAAAATATTTTAAATAAGAATATTATTAAATAAATGACTTTATTACAATGGATATTTGGTTTAAATAAGGGAAGGTAAATCACGAAATATGCAATTAGTATACAATTAATATTCGATCTAATAAAAATCAACATAATTATATTATAAATACCCTAGATTATATCAAAACAATCAATTTGTATCTTTTGTTATAAGAATCTCTTTTTTTATTTATGATATACACTTTTTTGTTCGAAATATAATATATGTCAACTTCTTTGATTTCTTTACCTGAAGATCTCTTGCATGAAATACCTTCACGTTGTGCTTCAACTTCTTTACATGGTTTATTTAATCTTACATCGGTTTGTAAGCTATTTTATATCATCTGTGACAATTCGAAAGTGTTGAGTTGTCTTACTTTAAGAGAATTAGACTATGATCCGAATTCACACTATTCTATTCAATTCTTCAAAAAAATTGAGAAATTACCCAAAAGTGGTAATCCTGAAGCTCTTTATCATTTGAGAATTTTTAATTTTTTTAGTTGCAATTGAGAAAAAAAAAAATTGGAACTGTTACATGAAGCTTCTGAGAAAGATTTTATTGATGCAAAATATTTGTATGGTGTCATTCTTACATGTTTTGAAGGAGCATCAAATACAAAAAATGATCATCTTCTGTCTTAGTTTAAAATGTCTATGTTATCAGAAACTTTAAAAAGTCTTGATATAGATTTTAGAAGGGTGAGATGTCTTCTCAATCCGCATGAACTATTTTTTTTCAATATATATAAATATTTGAATAGAATATATATAAAGCATATGTAGAGAAGACTGAACAAGTCTCAATATGTTTAAATGTATGCAATTAATTTTAAAAGAGTTAATACTACATTTTTAAAAAGGAATTCTTACATATAAAATATGTGATCTAAATGAATGTGAATATATAAACAAACCGTCAAATATAAGGTCGATTCCCATTTAATAGTTGTGTTAAGTATTTCGTATTCAAATTCTGATTATAATAACTAAATTTATTCCACCCAAGTTAATGATAAGTTTTTAATAATATATAGTTGATAATATAATTTCAAGTAGTATGTTTTTATAAATGAAACTTACCTATATATTTAAAGATATGTTTAGTATACTGAAATATGGAATTTAGCAATCGATAAATCTACTTTAAACGTTTAAAAAAGTTTATAACATTAAATTTTGGTTAAGTATTCTCGTAATAAAGGTAATAATTCAAAAATTTATTCCAATTGAAATTATTCTGATACGTTTTCAAGAATGGAAAGTTCATCAATTAATTTTTATTATCATGAATTATTGTAATAATAGCCCATTAAATTTGATTACATATTTCAAACAGAAATATAACAATTCAATTGTCATAACTAAATTTATTCCAATCATCTTAATAAATTTTTTTCAATCATCTTAATGACACATTTTCAAAAAATAGAAAATTCATAAACTATTTTCGTGTATCATGAATTATTTGATTGATGCCATTAAATATGATAAATTATTGCTGAGGACAGGTGGTCCAGTGGTAGTGACCGCTTTACAAATCTTTAGGCACCCGGGTTCGAGTCTTCCCAGGTACAAGGAAAAAGAAAAAGGGAGTTTAGAGTTTGGGTTTTGGTTATGGATCGGGTCTTGTCGATCCAACTATAGTAAGATTGACAAAAAAAATGATAAATTAATTTTTTTAATAAAAATAATAATTCAGTTGTGATAATTAAATTTATTCCAATCATCGTAATGATATGTTTTCAAAAATAGAGAACTCATAAATGATATGCCAATCTGTCATTTAGTTTGATTATGTATTTTAGACATTAATTACTAAATAAATTGATATATCTAATTAAAGATATGATATCTAATTAATTAGGTAAAGACTGGATTGTCTCTAAAAATTAGATCTTAAATATTCAATAATTTTATATATTAATACAAGCAAAAATTTGAAATTAAATATTTAAGATATCTTTTATAACAATTGATTCTAATTAAGGAATATATCAAATTATTTAGTATATTTGAATTTACTATATATATCACGATTAATTGCTATATAAATTTAGTTATATGTAATCAAATAATTATTTAATTATTCTATTTATATTCTGAGATTTATCAAATAAATATATACTTGACTTAAAATAAAATCTAAATCTTTGTCTTAACTCTAGCTTATGATTAACTTACCCCTAATGTGATATGTTGTCTATCTTCTATATAAATGACATGATCATACACTTTGAGACATTCCATATGCTTATTTACTATGATATTTTTTTAAAAAACAAATAATTTATTTATTTTAAACATATTAAAGATTAAGAAATGTAAGATATCTTTTAGTACAAATTTAATTGTCTAAACGAACACATGACACATGTTTGCCTAAATGAACACATATTTAAAATCTAAATGAAAATGAATTTAAAAACCTAAATATTACGGATTTAAAACCTTAAATGATGCGGGTCTAAAAACTTCAATGAATACAAATCTAAAAACCTAAATGAACAATGATTCTAAAAACCTAAATGAACATGAGTCTAAAAATCTAAATAAATATGAGTCTAAAACCCTAAATGACACGGGTTCAAATCTCTAAATGAACGTGGGTCTAAAAACTTAAAAGAATACAAGACTAATAACCTAAATGAACATGAGTCTAAAAACCTAAATGACATAAGTAAAAAAAAAATTAATACAACAAATTTAATGCATTAAAACCTAAATAAGCCAAGTTGAAAAATATGTTTCATGTACATTGTTCGAACAGGATTTAGCACAACGGTTCTCAATCCAGCTTTGAGATTAAAGAGGGAAGAGATGAGCAAGGACTCTTGATCGAATTATGAAGAAGAAGTAGATTGCCAAAAGTAAAGGATGCCGAGTTCGATTGTATTGCTTAGTGTGTTATGACAAAAAACCGATCATTTCTTCAAATGATCCACTCCTCTATTTATAGATCATAGAGGCGGTTACAAAGTAGATTGTAAACAGGAAATATTACAATTTGTTTAGATTCGATGTTATCTATAAGATCTTAGCTAGATTTTCGGAAATATTCCATATCGGAATAGGAAAATTTCAATTTCTTTGCTTGATGACGTGTCGTCCGACTTTTTTCATGTTTTACGCGCTTTTGAGAAAGAATTCTTCCGGGTTGACAGAGGATATCCGAATTGATATTTCTAGAGTCTTGCCGAGTTTAAGACTTAGAGATTTTTGTCCATTGTTTCTTGTGGACCGAAGTAGAATCCACCTCCAACATACATCATCAGTCATCATTATAAATTGATTTTTAGTATATTAAGTATATAAAATTAAGAAATTTACATATACAAATAAAAGCATGAAAAAGTATCACATATAAATATTAAAAATAAATAAAAATAATTACAAATGCATATTAATTTTTTAAAAAAATATCTTGAGCACCACACGGATAATCATCTAGTAATGTCTATATATTGGAAGAGACTAACCATTCAGTACAATCAACGAAAGCTTTCATAGTTTTAATCTACAATTATTTGCGTTAAATGAAACGTACAACGACTTTGGTTCAAAGTGTAAACTTCCATGAATTTCTTATAATTCTAAAGTCCTAAGTACCCATGCATATTCTCCAAAACTTTCTGTATTTAGCTTGCCAGTCCCCTTTTAAATCTATATTGTGGTTTGCAGCTACTTAATAGATTACCAAAAGGTTTTGCCTCTCTGAAGAGAGCACAAATTTTATGTTTCTACATGGATCAACCTGATCCCTTTTTGGGTCTTGTTCTGCAGGTACTTTTATAGTTCTTATCGATTTGACGATCATAATGATCTACCGTCTAAGACTTTTAAAGTTGATTGTATATGCTTAATATTGTAGGTTTAACCTGCAAACAAAAATGAAAGTTACATACATGGCATACTTGCCTTCCCATTGTTAGAACTTGGTCGAATGGAAGAAGCTGAGGTAGCTTCTAGAAAAGGGTATGAGATAAACAAAGAAGACGTCTGGGTACATCACTGTGTAAGTTTCTCTAATAATTTTACATGACTTTTTAGAATTCTATCCTATATTTTTAGTTTTCATGTAAGAATCTTCACTTAGTAATTTACACTGATTTTTTTTCTATTTGTCGTACTATTTTGTTGCAGTTGTGTCATGTACTTCAACATGAATGTCGCTTTAAAGAAGCAGTGGAGTTCATGAAAGAACTCGCATATGCTTGGCATTGGCATTCATGCTCATCCTTTATGTAAAGCATTTTCCCACTTACCTGGTGTATGAAAGTTAATCTTATTGATTATACTAAATGTATAGAGGACAATACTTATACACACTGTAGGAATGATATAGAGAGCTAAACAAAGGAATGTTCCATATATGAATTAAAAGAATATTATGATTGATCATGATTGACGTAATCTTCTCCTTGACACACCCTAAAGGAGCTCTGCGACTCCAATCTTGCCTCTGAGTTCGATGAAACGCTGACGTAACAATGGCTTGGTCAAGGCATCATCAAGTTGGTCTTTTGTGTGTACATGTGTGACTCTTAGAATGCCTTGTTGGATTTGTCTTCTAATGAAGTGTTAGTCGAGTGCTACGCGTTTCATACGTGAGTGGAACACCAGATTAGAGCAGAGAAATGTATCACATACGTTGTCACAGTAAATGATTGGGGGAGATTGTAGTGTGATCCCCAGTTCGGTCAAGAGATTGCAAATCCACCAGAGCTCAGCTGAGGTGTTTGAAACAGCTCTGTACTCGGCTTCGGTGGAGGAGCGAGCCACCATTGTTTGTTTCTTGGCTGACCAGGATATCCGATTGGTACCGAGGTAGACAATATAAACGTTGGTGGAGATGTAGTCATGTGAGTATCATATCTAGTCTACATTAGAGTAGGCGTGGAGAGACATATTTGTGCTAGCAGAGAGAAACAAACCATGTGAGACTGTACCAGAGAGATATCGGAGGATGCCCTTTGTAGCCTACCAATGGTCCGTAGTGGATTTATGCATGAACTGAGACAACATGTTCACACTATAGGCAACATCTAAGTGAGTGAGTGCAAGATAATGTAATCTCCCTAAAAGTTTGCGATAATCCGTTGGTTATGATAGTGGTGTTTCTAATGTGAGAGTCAGTTTGGGTGATGTTGCCATCGGAGTACTGATCGGTTTGGCATCTTGTTCCATGCTTGTCCAGCAAATCCAGTATATAGCATTTCTAGGAAAGATGTAAACTAGCAAATGTGTGATGAGCTTCAACACCTAAGAAGTAGTTGAGTTCTTCTAGATCTTTGATATTAAATCTGGTTGCTAGGAGATTAAGTATGGACTCGATTGCTTGTTTGCAGTTTCTTGTAACAAGGATATCATCAACATAGACCAATAGGTATAGAAATGTCATTTTGTTTTGTAAGATGAATAGAGAGGTGTCAGCAAGCAAGTTGATGAAGCCAAGTGAAATGAGATAGTCTTTTAACTCTGTGTACCATGCCTGCAAAGCTTGTTTCAGGCCATAATAGCTTTGCTCAGCTTGCAGACATGTTTGGGAAAATCAGGATTGACAAACCTAGGTGGCTGTTCCATATACACTTCATCTATCAATGTTCCTTGTAGAAAAGCGTTGTTGACGTCGAGCTGCTGTATAGGCCAATTCCGATTAACTACATTGTCCAAGACAAGTCGAATGGATGTCCATTTGATCACCGGACTATAGGTCTCCGTGTAATATCTGTCATGTTGTTGAATATTCCATTTGGCAACTAATCGAGCCTTGCACCTTCCATATTTGCTACTAGGTAAAAAAAAATTTTTGTAAATCCACTTACAGCCTATGACATTCTGATTTTTTGGTCGTGGCACCAGATTGTAGGTTTGATTTCTAGCACAAGCTCCAATTTCATCTGACATTGCTCCTCGCCATCTTTTATCGATGAATGCTTGAGTCAAATTTTTTGGTTTTGTTGGTGCCATGGTCTTCATCTGAACAGTGAGGCTAAGTTCCTTCTTTGGCTTCACAATATTATTTTTGTGTCTGTTCGCATCGGGTGAATGTTCACGGCTATCCTATTCGTAGGAGATGAAGGTAGCGTTGTAGGCTATGGATCTGTCTCTGTATTGGGCTGAGTTGGGACTGAAATTGGCGAGCTTAGACTAATTGTGGCCGAGTTGTGAGCTTCATTCCTTGGACCTGTTGTATCATGACTTAACAAATTTGGATCAGGTAATTGGGTTTCAGTACCTGGCCTTGTGAAGTTGGGCCTTGTTGAGTACTTTCATTGTTTCCTTCCTCGTGCAATAAATTGAGTTGTTTCCAGAAAATTTTCCTAAGACAAATTCTGGGTAGAATCTGAAATCAACGAACCAAGTGGTGAAGGCACGACTTACGACGACGGAATGAGTGGTAGTGGGTGTTGATTTTTGTTGATGAATGTTTCGGATTAGCGTTAAAGCGGTGACACGTCTGATGTTGTTGTTGCTTGATTATTAAATGGAAAAGTTGATTCAATATATTTGGCGTGACGGGAGTTGTAAATGCGTCCAGTTGGAACTTGTAGACACAAATACGTGCTCTGAATGGGAGAATATCCTAGGACAACACACATGGTGGAGCATTGATCATGTTTGTGACTTGCATAGAGGTAGAGCTTGGGAAACAGAGGCATCCAAATGTCCTTAGTTTGTTGTAGTTGGGCTTGGATGAGAACAATTTCTCATATGGCGTCAGCATAGATTTGAGAAAAAGGGAGTATATGGCCTTTATTGATGGAACAATCATTGCAAGATAGATTTTCAGAAACAGAAGAACATGGTAGAGCATTGCTGGAAATAACAGATTTTAGAATAGAGGTGGATGGGTGACCGAGTCGGTTATGCCATGATCTGAGGTTGGTGTTTTGTGAGGTGGATGAGAAGAACACTGACAGGATGGGTAATGATACTGGCCACTCATACAAACCGTCTTTAACTTTGCCTTGTACCAACCGGTCATCGAGTTTAGATATGTCACCTGAAAGTGTGCAGAGAAAAATGCAACAGAATTGTTATTGGCTTTACACAGACGGTAAAATGAAATGAGGTTCTTATGTATATGTGGTACACAGATAACACTATTTAGAACAAAAGATTTGAAGAGGAAAGAGATAGTGGTATGCATGATGGGAAGACCAGAACCATCATCAATTAGTACAACATCATCACCTTGATAAGGTTGGTGCAAGGACAGATTGTTTAGATCACTAGTTATATGGTGAGTAGCACCGTTATCAAGAATCCAATTGTCATAAGTCATAGGCGCATGAAGAGCAACGTTGGTTGTAGGTTGCCATGGAGTCGGCGGTTTGTTCGAAGTAGTGACAATGCCAACGTATTGCGTGTTAGTTAGTTGTGGACATCTCCTAGTATTGTAAACAAAGGTTCCACACAGCTGACACTTGCCTTGGTAGCCACGTGTCTGACAAGAATCTGAGTTGGAGTTGGATGCGTTTGAGTCGTTAGCACCGGACCAGTTGTCGTTGTTGTTGTTGTTGTTGTTGTTGTTGTTGTTGTTGTTGTTGTTGTTGTTGTTGATGTGTGTGTTGTTGCGTGTGTCGCTGCGATTGTTTCTGCTGCAAGTTATTGCAGGATTTGCCGTGATAGGAGAGAAAGAGGAATCTACAATGGATAGGAATGCTACTTCTCGTTCAAGAAGCTTCTCATGAACTTAAACTAGTGATGGTGCAGTGTCTCTGCCTTCGATTTGGTCAATGACAGATTTGTAATCATCAGGTAAACCAGCAAGAACATGTTCCACCTGATCTTTGTGATCAATGGGTTTCCCTAGAAGAGCGAGTTGGTCAACCCGTGAGGTGAAACCTTCTTGGTAATCGTCAATTGTTTTAGTGCCTTTATTCCACTGTTTGAGTTGTAACCGAAGTTGTTTGACGTGACCTCTGCTGAATTTTGCGTAGGTCTCAGCAAGCATTCTCCAAATGTTAGAGGAGGTTTGAGATCTAGACATCAAGGACTGAACGGGAAGCGAGAAAGAACCAAGGAGGCTGCTGTAGAGGAGACGATCATGTCATTTCCAGAGAGCGTAAGCAGGATTCGGAGTTTGAACATTATTCGTCAGAGTTGTGGGGTTGGGAGCAGAAGATCCATCGAGATGTCCCCCAAGACCATAGCCGTCGAGAAGGGCATGAACTTGGAGTATCCAAGTAAGATAATTTTCAGATGTGAGCTTGGTAACATTTCTCATGTTGATGTTAAGCAGGGAAGAGTTTGCAGTGTCAATAACATCGGCAGACGAAGTAGACATGATGAAGCGAGAGAAAGAAAAGAGAACGGAGGAGGCGGCAAATAAGAAAATTTTAGGGTATTAGGATTTGCTCTAATACCATGTATGAGAGTTAATCTTATTGATTTTACTGAATGTACACAGGACAATACTTATACACACTACATGAATGATCTAGAGAGTTATACAAATGAATGTTTCATATATGAATTAAGAGAATATTATGATTGATCATGATTGACGTAATCTCCTCCTTGACACTTGAAAACTCTGACTTATTATCAAGCTCTTCTCTTATTATTTAGAATCCCTAATATTGACATGTATTAATTGATAGGTACACGCACAATTGGTAGCTTGTTGCCCTTTGTTACTTGGAAGGAGTGTCACCAATTAATAAAGTAGAGGAGATTTATGATCATCACATCTGGAAAGAATTGGAGAAAGATGATGTTGTTCCTCCTGAAGTGATACTCTTTTTGATTCAGACATATATGCTTTTGCTTCCTCTTTATCATATTCGATCGAATTTCAATAACACTCAAGCTCAGAATCTCTTTCGGTGAATTTGAATTTAAATGAAGATAAAAAAACACACGAATTATAGACCCTTATAAACAAGGATACATCTCTCTTTAAGAGGTTTTATTCTTGGAATCACTGTTTTGAAAACCAGACTAAACACCTGACTCGGTAATATTAGTAGATAGTTGTCGGGCCGTTTAACCGGTAAAACCAAGTTTTCAAATTTTATGATATATATATATATATATATATATATATAAAAGACATGATTCAAAACAATATGACAAGATTAATAAAATGATATTCTACAAAGATAATATTACACATTTGAAATTTTCAAATAATAAATAATTAAGAAAATTTGATAAGAAAAAAAAATATACACTACAAAAATATTAAATTAATATTATTTTTGAAAAAAAAATACCAATTTATTTTATTTGATGATATTCGTCGTCTTTTATTAATATTTTTTCAACTACTTAAATTTTTTGTTTTGACAACATATTAAAAGATATAAAATAATACATATTAGTAATACATTTATATAAATAATCTATTGATATTATTTGTAATTTATAAACATTAATTACAAACACTATCTCTATTAGTTATAAATTATGAATGAAATATCTAGAAAATATAATAAAAACAGAATTTTATGGTGTAAATTTTGGTTATAACACTTCTAGTTTTATATTTTTATGAAAAAAAGAAAATAATAGTAAAAAAATGTAAATTATTAATGAACCGGGTTTTAGTATTGACCTAGTCACCGGTGTTGTCTCGTTTTACTGGTTTAACTTAAATCCGGGTTTTAATTCAATTCAAACCGGTTTTAGTAGCGAGTCACAGTTAAACCGGTCGGGCCGGCTGGTCCAATCTGCTTTTCAAAACACTACTTGGAATTCACTAATGACTCTCTGTGTTTCTTTGTAGCTTCTAAAATGGCGATTACAAGAATGAAGAAGTAGCTAAATCTTTACCAATGCTGTTCTGAACAAATTTAAGGTCCTGTGATACTAAAATAAAACATTAAAAGAAAGAAAATTTTGGGCCATAAATTTTAGAATTTTGTATAATACTTTAAGAATAAACTTTAAATTTTCTCAGCCTTTAATTTTTTCAAGTTTTAATCCTTATCAAAAGAAAAAAGTTCTTAAAACTTAGAGAAAAATAATATAATATTTTTAAAATAACTCTTCAGATTAGTGGAACTATTAACTCTTTGAAACCCTAAACTTTGTTAAAAGCAAAAAATTTAAAAACTTAAAGTAAAATACGATATGTTTTTTCTAGAATAAGCTCTCAATATTTTTGAATCCTTTGACATATCCCATTTCACACATGCTAAAATATAGCTTTCATTTTTATCACCTATGAGTTTTGTACATAGTTTGTTGTAACAAATTATAGAATGCGAATATTGGCTTAATGACTCAGAGTAGGCCCAAGTCCAATAATGCTCCTTCTATGACCTTCACTTCCTTAATGAGCTTATATTTCTGAAGCCAATAAGACAGAGAGTTGACTCAATTGGACTTGAGCTGTGACAAATCCAACAGTTGGCTCATTGATTTCCATTAATCCTTTGCAATTCACGGGCTGCAAAATAGCGGTTTTTGAAGTGTATTCTCAACTAGTTTTTATTCGATTAGTTGAATGTATTCAAAAAAGTTTAAAATGGTGTAGTATAAAAATACAATATGAAAATTAGTTTATATGATTTATCTTAAACTCAAGTTATGTTAGTTACTTACGAAACTAATATTCAGTTCTATAATTTTCACAATCTTATACGCTCTTTATTAGTTTTATAATCCTAATCCTAATATTTAAATTGAATGCATATGCCATATAACAATCGTAATAAATGTTTAATTTTGTTTTACTAAATTAACATTATCACACGTATTCTGCAATGTTTCCATGATAAAATATTGGTATACGAAATTGGTCAAGGGAACTTACCTTAAAATTATTTTGACAAAGCTTTGTAACACACTATGTATCAAAGTGGCAATGATAGAGATAGTAACGAACTACCTATGAGTCAATGATGTAAACAGATTTAATAATACCATAATAAGAAGATTATCACATGTCAATTAAAGATCGGGTTCTCTCGACAAGTTAGCTTCAGTGGTGCCGTCATGAATTCAGCTCCGGAATCTCCTTGACAAAATTGTAAACGTCTCAAGGTCCAAGTATTGGAGCTGTCTTTTGGACTGGTTCGGTCGTGACAATTGATTGGAGAGTTTCGTCAGGGTTTTGGAGTCGGTGCTATTTTTGCTCTCTTCGTCTTGTTGTTTTTTTTCTTCCTCGTTTCTGGTGTTCTCTAGTATGTCGAGTTTTAGATTGTTGTATCGTGTTTCTCTTCAGTAATTTTTTTTGTCAACATTGGATCGACAAGACCCGATCCGTAGCCTAAAACCCACTCCTAAAATTCCTTTTTTAACCTATCATAATGCAGCGGGTAGGAATCGAATTCTGGTATCAAATCATTAGCTAAATCATCCTAACCACCAGACGAGGAATTCGGTATTTTATTATTTAATTTTTTATATTTATTTCTTTGTTATCCCTATATTTGTGTCAAAAATTGAAAATGGTATAATAAAAGATTATCACAAGATATTGGTCAAGAAAATCTCATAATCATTGCCAATGGGACAAAACCAAGTATTGGGAAAAAGAGTACAATTGGAGCACTAACCCAGTTGTTGATCATTAGCTTGGATGCATATGATAGTTGTGTGTATCACATCCAAGCTTAAGTCATNACGAAATTGGAAAATAAAATTTGTTACTTAGAATGACAAACTATAATTGTTTAGTTTAATAATAAAAACAGAAAGATACCAAAAGTGGAATATATGTACTCAGAATGGTCTAAAAATTATAAAATTTGGAAATTTGGTAATTGTTTGAAACATGCCAAATATGAAAAATTGTATGAAATATATATATATATAATATATATATATAATATATATATATAATATATATATATATTGACTAAGATCTATACATACAGATTACAACACCTCAATAAAACAACAAGAATCAGGAACACACTATTTTGAGACAGCCTAGCCAAGCTATGAAATCGTCACAGGTAGCTCTTATATGCATAGTTATGTTCTCACTTTTGGCTCTGCGTAAGTGTACGTATTCATTGTTTTCTCATATAAAACACATACAAAATAAAATGAGCTTTTCTCTATAGCTTTTTTCTATAGCCTTCACTGAGTCTGCCACATCAACACCCACGTGTCTAGCAAATTAGCCTATGTTTTAACAGTTGACTAACAGAACAAACGATCAATTAAGGATTTAGCCGAATATAAAAAGTTTGTGTATGAAATTTGAACTTTTGCATTAAACTTAGGTTTAAGTGTGGCACACGAGTTCGTGTATGAATCAACACTGTGTACAAAATTCACGTAGGTTTAGACTGTTTTTTCTCATTCGCTAAATTAGTTTCTAATTCATGAATATACAGATAACTGACTCTAATTTTTTTACAGATTTATTCAATATTGAGGTGAAGAACAAAAATATCAAAGATCCAAAAGAATCAATAAAAAATTATTAAATAGACTTTTACAAAAAAAAAATCTTTTTGATTTTGTCCGAAATTTCATAAAAAATCAAAGCCGACTTTGTTTTTCATATTCGAACATGTAATGTCTATATATTGGCAGAGACAAACCATTCAGTAAAAATTATCAAAAATCTTCATAGTTTAATCTATATTGAAACTAATAAAAGAGAAATTTTGTTCGATTTGAGTAAATGTCTAACAAGATAGTATGTTTTGTCGGAAAATAGTTTTTTTTTGTCAACACAAAATCTCATTAATAACTTCACAAAAGTGAATAAGTGTTTACAAAACTTGAACCATTAGCTGTCTTTCTAACATTACGAGTGAGAACATTTACTTTATGATTCAAGGACCTCAAAGTTATATGAAGAAAAAATGATCAAAAAACCCATCTTAACCTCGAAAAGTCTTTCTGATAGGGTTTGAAAGCCTGCTAATCTGAGATAGTAGAGAAGATCTTCAAAACATATGTGCAACCCATCGTTACCCTAGCTTTCGTCTGGTGAAGAGAAAAGAAACCCTCTATAGCTCAAAGCACCGCCTCGACCTCAGATGGAGAGTAGAGAGACTCCGTCAAACACCGTATGACACCATACAAAACCCCTCGGAGGAGTCAGGGAAATAAATCCTCCCAAGATCTGAGTGGAGATCAGAGGCCTTCCGAGATTCGTCAATAAAACATCGATAACCTGTGATTCCTAGATTACTAGTAGTGGGGTGCCACTGATGACCAAATCGGTAACGAGTTGACTGACATGGGTTGCTGCTTCATAACTCTTTCTTTTCTTACGTTAAACCAATTTGTTGCATCACTCTCTGTATCTCAAAGAATTTCCCCTAGATCCTTATTAGTTTTTGAGAAACAATTCTCATTGCGAGCTTTCCAAATATGCCAAATGAGCCATGGAAAGATTTTAATGTCTCATTATAAAGGATGCGCCAGAAAATATAGTCTAAATTAGAACAAATTAATTTTTGTGGGAAAACATCAACTGTGGAATGAATACTTGAGAGGATCCAAGTTTGAATTGCTGGAGGAAATTCAAAAAGAGCATGATTGGTTGTCTCTCCATCAAAGCCATATCGACTGCACTGAGTATCATATATTATATTGCAATGCTCTAAATTTTCATTAACTGTTGTGCATCAAGATAATGCTTGCCATATGAAATGTTTTATTTTGGAAGGGCAATCTAGTTTCCACACTTGAGATTGTAATGCTTGAAAATTGGACCATAGGTACCCACCGAGAGCTATAATTTTGTCTATTCAATCTGAGATATCCATATTTCACTATATATATATATATACTTGTCTTAGTGAAATTCCAACCCTAGTAATCAGACCTAGGACCTCTTGGGATAGTTATTCTTAAGACAAGTGAAACGTTAGAAGGGGACAAGAATTATCTTAATAATACCTCCCGTTGAGATCTGGTATTTGAATCAATAAACAAATCTACTACGAGATTAGGGAAATTTTTGGTCCTATCCTTACTGCCGGCTGTGGGATGACATTTGAAATCCATAGGTCCATCCAGACCGCGATCGATTTCCCATCCATAATTTTTTGTATAATACTCTTGCTAACCAATGAGTATACCGAAAAGGTATTTCTCCAACCATACGACGAGGATGAGGTATGGAGTGGATCCATTGGGAAATTATTCTTACAATACCCACCGTTCAATACTTTAGCAAATAATGAGTCTGGGTAGTCTAATAATCTCGACATCTGTTTTGCTATAAGGGCGTAATTGAATTCCTTGAGAGCCTGAAAACGTAAACTTCCTTCTTGTTTAGGTATGCATAATATGGAATCATTATTCTGAAGATCCTCCAATTTCTTCATAAGCTTTTGAATTGTTTGTTTTCTTGGAGGAATATTATTAGTCCTCCAATATGAAATTTGACGTATGCAATTTTAAATTCTCTTGATAAAAGATAGTCTAGGGTGACAAGCAAATTCTTTCCATCCTTTCTCAATCGACTCTTTGAATTCGTCTCTACCAATCTAACGTTTATCAAAGAGGAATTGACGTTTCTTGTATAATATTTGGTCAATAAATTGGCCCACAATAGGCCTATGGTCAGAACCTATAATGTCGAGGTACTTCGTCTTGAATGATGAAATAGATTATGTCATTCTTCATTGCCAAAGGCTTTAATTGTTTAATTTATAGCGAAAAACACCGTTGTTTCTAACTCCTTTCCATGTCCATGAGTTTCCTAAGTTAGAAAATTCAATGAGTCCACAATTTTAAATCATCTGATTGAACGAGATGAATAAAGAAGCATGTCGTAAAATCCCCCTTGTTTCTCATGATTACCAGCTAATTAATTGAAATCACCTTTTATGAATCATGGGAAGTCACTAACGATGACATAACATGTTAATCTTTCCCATACATGATCTCTTAGAGTTTGTTTTGGTTCACTGTAGATAAAAGTTATATGGGATCTTTGGCCTTGAATTTCCAAAATAATATATATCATTTTTTTGTCTTTGTAATTTAACACTACATTAAAACAATTGGGATAAAATAGAGCTAAACCACTACTTAATCAATTTGGTTCAACATAAATAAGCAAATTATAGCCCAAATGAACTTGAATAACTTGAATATTTTCCATTAAAATATTGATATTCTTAGTTTCAGAAAGAAATAGAAAATACGATCTATGGTTTTTCCCAATTCTCCCAAGATAACTTTTTGTAACCCTATTGTCAATATCTTAACAATTCCAACTAGCTCTGGGCATATTGGGATTCCCATCCCATACCGTCCCGCTCTCGTCCTGTAATTTTCGTCCCTTTCGGGAATGGAAAATTCTAATTTTCCGTTCGGATGCAAAAACAATATCCAAGCGGGTAAGATAAAGGGTCGGGAATGGGTATGGGAATTCCCTAAATTGCTGTCGGGAATTTGTTTACATTAACAAAACATTAAAATATATAAAATATTCAAATATTATATATGTTTCAAATAATTAAGATCAAGCTCATAAAATTTAATTTTCAATACTTTACAACGGATACAAACTATTTAATATGAAATACTAGTATTTTTGGTAAATATGTGTAATGTTGGTCATTTAATTATAAATTTTAGCATTGTAGTTTCATATTTTTTATGTATTGAATATTGATATATCTTTTATACAATGTTATTTTCGTTATATTGATTATATAATTTATAATAATATCCTTAATTTTTTGATTACTCGTATTTCTTAAATTATTTCCCGTATATGTACCATAATTTTTCGATTTAGTAAGACTTTGAGAATAGTTTGGAAAGTAAATTTTTGGTCTTAAAATTCTCATACCGTTCCCTATTCCCGAAATTCCCGCCCCGTTATCTGATGGAAATTGTTTGGGAAATAAATCAAATTTCACAAACTTACCATTCATGACCCGTATCCGTGATTTCTTGTCCCGTTTCCCCTTACGCTTAGGGCTAATTCCAACAAAGCGTTTTAAACATAAAATAAATAATTAAAAAAATTTCTTGGATCCCCACCTCTCGCTTTGCTCCGACTTCCTTTCCCTTTATTAGCCTTCGTAGCCCTTTTTGGAGACATCATTGTTAATGAAGTCATCTTCTTGGCATTGACACCACAGAGAGGAGTGGATGACTTGGCTTTTCCATAAACAATAGGAGGTTTTGAGGCCGCTATCTCCTGTGTTTCAGCATCATAAATCGTCACTTGTTTCTTAAAGTTGGCCATTTCTGCCTATGTGAAATTCCCTTCACAAGCTGCATATAAATGTGGAATATACATAATAGAGTCCCCAACAGCAGCTTCGGGACCTTTTTCATCCAAAGGAGATCATTGTTTTGGACATCCTCTTCGGCCATAGCATTTGGTTAAGTGACTTCCCTTGGTTCAAACATTCCATTTATGAGAAACTGAAAATCTATTATGGAAAGAGAAGGTCACTATTTTTGTTTGGGCCTATTGGCCCGAGCTCAACATAAGACTTTTAAGTGCTTCCAGCCTTCCACTAGAACTTAAGGAGGATCGAGTCTTCCATATGCCAAGGTCTGAAAAAGTGGAGCGAGCCACTAGCCTGTGAGAATTTCAGTAAGGGAAGGTCATCTATCTTTACATTGTTTACATAAGCTAGACGAACCTCTTAACACTTTGAATGATTTTTTTAGATGGATAAGATCAATCCATAGTCACAGTATATATTTCCTTATTTGTTTTATCAATGTGAGAGACAGAAATAGCTAGGTAATTATTTTAATGATATATTTGGTTAATTGTTTATTTTTGGAAAAAAAATAAGTTATTTATTTATCCAAAAAGACGAGAAAAACCAAAGGGAGACGTCACTAGTAAGTCGTAACAATAGACTAACTCGCGTTTGTTACTTTCAATATCGCCGTCTCATTCATGAACGGTATCGTCTATATCTCAGATGATCCTCAAACCCAGAAGGAGACGGAAGTGTTTCTTGTAGAAAGCTGCCAGATTTCAGCGAGAATAAGAAGAAGCTCTAACTCTTGAAATGGAGAAATCATTAAGATGTGTTCAGTGGGGTTATGAGGTTAATGCCTTTTCTAATGATTGCATCGACGCAATTAACTCATATTATCAACAGGTCCCTCTTCAATCATCTCTCTTTCGTTACAGACGCATCATGAAATTGATTTTGCACATCCGATGTTATATTGGTTACAACAGACTTGTAAAGCTTAGTTTTTTCGATGCGATTTCATCTCGGTGGGGTTCTGAGTATCAGTTGTGATTCCTTGATAGACCAGGATTTAACTCAATATGTATTTGAATTTGGTCGGTTTACAATAACGATTTTGTGGGAAGTCTCTGCTGTGTTGTTCTTTTCTTTTATTCTTTCTGGATTGTTATTCTTAAAGTTTTCAGCTTTGTAATTTCATCTCAGTGATTCTTGCTGATCCTGTACTGCGGTTAATGAAGGTTCTTAGTTACGGGAGGAATAGGAGAGTGATTCTAGAAGCACCACTCCACGACAAAGATTGTGTCTTGGGCAACATTTTAGCTGCTCATTTCCTTTCCTCATCTGATCCTGCCAGAGCTAATTCCTACGCCGAAGCTGCAGCATCAAAGCTTGTCAGTCTTATTATATTACTGCTTGTTGTTAATATTCTACATTGAGTTTTGGGGGCAATTTCTGATCTTTTTTCGTCGGCGTCAGGAACAATCTACACCATATGAGAAAGCTGTTTTCGAGGCTGTTAATTACCTGCTCTCCGAGAACAGAGATGATGACTTGGCCTTTGAAATGCACACCAAGGTTGCTTTACGCTTCCATCGTTATACAGTCAGAAAATTGTGTTCATGAGTCTATTTTTATCTTTTTAAATCTGGCACCAATACAACAGCTATGGTTCGAAGTGTAGACTTCCGTGGATTTCTTATAATTCACATATCCTAAGTACACATGCCTATTCTCGGAAACTTTCTGTAGTTAGCTTGCAAGTCCCTCGTTTGAATCTATATTGCGGTTTGCAGCTACTGAAAAGATTCCCAAAGGATTTGGCCTCTCTAAAGAGAGCACAGGTTTTATGTTTCTACATGGGTCAACCTGATCCCTTTTTGGGTCTTGTTCTGCAGGTACTTTATAGTTCTTATCGAATTGATGAGCAGAATGATCTACCGTCTAAGGCTTTGAAAGTTGATTGTATCAGCTTAATATTGTAGGTTCTACCTGAGAACGAAAAAGAAAGTTACATACACGGCATACTTGCCTTCCCATTGTTAGAACTTGGTCGAATGCAAGAAGCTGAGGCAGCTTCGAGAAAAGGCTTTGAGATAAACAAGGAAGACGCCTGGGCACATCACTGTGTGAGTTTCTCTAATAATTTTACATGACATGTAGAATTTTTATCCTATATTCTTAGTTTTCATGTAAGATTTTTCACTCAGTAGTTTTTACTGATAACTTTTTCTATTTGTCTTACTTTTTTGTTGCAGTTGTGTCATGTTCTTCAACATGAATGTCGCTTTAAAGAAGCAGTGGAGTTCATGGAAGAACTCGCAGATGCTTGGCATTCATGCTCATCCTTCATGTAAAGCATTTTCCCACCTACCTGGAAACTTTCACTTATTATCAAGCTCTTCTCTTATCATTTAGAATCCCTTATATTAACATGTATTAATTGATAGGTACACGCACAATTGGTGGCATGTTGCCCTTTGTTACCTGGAAGGAGGGTCACCAATGAATAAAGTAGAGGAGATTTATGATCATCACATCTGGAAAGAATTGGAGAAAGATGATGCTGTTCCTCCTGAAGTGATACTTTTCTTGATTCAGACATATATGCTTTTGCTTCCTCTTTACCATATCTAATCGTCTGCAACACTTTAGGTTTATCTTAATGCGCTGGGCTTGTTCTTGCGTTTGGATGTTAGAGATGCTCTAAATGTTTTTGAATACCGTCTTAAAATACTTGCAGTTCGTTTAACTGATCAGGTAAGCCATGCATTAGTAGTATCATTCCATATCGATGTAGTAATGAGTTCTCCCCGTTGAATAGGTTCTTACTCCTTACCCACGTGCTTTAACTTCTTAGGCAAACTGGTATTTGGAATGGCACCTAGATATATTGATAGTTTGGGCATTAACGAAGGTTGGAGAGATTTCAAGAGCTCAAGAATTACTCGAGGGTCTGAAGTTAAGGTTAGTGTGACTTTCTTTTCTTCTCCAGTTTCTAAATGATTCTAGGCTTGTTGTGAACCTGTGTTGTTCTTGCAGAATATCGAATATGAACAAGAAGAAACAACAAGTGATGCAGAAAGGGATTCAGGTTTGTTTGTTCCTCTTTTGGTTTTCTTTTTCTTTGTAACTTCTCCTCAGGATTATGCTTCTCATATCAGCTCGCGGAAGCTGTGTATGAATACGCAAGAGGTAACTACAAACAGGCTCTAGAATTACTCGGTTCAGAGTTTAACGCCATTGGTTACAAGGTAAAATGAAATACCACCAATCTAACTCAAAGACTGTCTGGATCGAAAACTTATTGATGGTTTTTGTGTAACTGTTTAATGATTGATACTAGATCATCGGGGCATCAGATGAACAGATAGATGTATTTAACGAAATGTGGTGCCAGCTGTTGCTAAAGACAGGCCAGTCCTCCAATGGTACGGCTCTTGTATGGAGTCTAACTCAGTTGAAGTATGATATTCATCTTGATATTGTATAATGATAAATGCTCTTGGCTCTGATCTATGCAGCCAAAGAAGTGATCAGAGAGAGGATAAAAGTCAGAGACGCTGTTCCTTTCATGTGGCGTTTGTTGGTAATATAACATGCATTCGCAGGAGCAGGACCTCACTTTGTTCTTTTTGTATGTAAATGAGTTTTGTGATGACAAAAACGATGTCGTTTGTGGTGGCAGGAGAAGAGTTACGCAATGGAAGGCAATGCAGAGGCTGAGATTGCAGGAGAGAAAGCTACGAAGCTGGAATCCTCTTATTTCTAATACATGTTATTACTACAAGAGTAGAATTCTATAATCAATCCGTTGGAGCTTGCGTATACTTACACTGGTAATGTGATGATTTGTAAAAAAAAATGTTTATTGAAAATAATAATCAAATAATTTGTGGGTCACATTCATAATAAGAAGTGCTAGTAACTAATTAAGCTTTAGCCGACAAAGAAGAATCTTTCTCTCCATTGTCACGAAAAGAATCCACCAAAGAAGCTGTCAAAGAAGCCGTCAAAGAATCCGTCTTTAAGAATTAACACTGTATGCCGTTTGGCAGTGAAACTGTGTGATGTTTCTAGTTTGGGTAAGGGTCATGTCCGTTGTTTTCAAGCCAATATATGTTAAGATTTCTCTGCACCCTTTCGTTTCATCTTTCAAATCTTGATATCGAAGAGCAAAGATCGGAGATGATGAAGACCAGAGCCGTTTACGATCAACGTTCAAGGCTCAAGTGGGACATATTACTCAGTTTCCACAAAGAAACGTCCCACAATTTCACGGAGCGTCTCTATGAAGTGCTCGTCAAGGAACAAGTCCGAGTTTGGAAAGATGATGTGGAACGCGGGAATGATGAGCTCAGTCCAAGTCTCGTGGAGGCTATGGAGGACTCGCTGGCTTTCATCGTCGTCTTATCTCCTAACTATGCTAAATCTCATCGGTGCCTTGAAGAATTAGCCAAGCTCTGCGATCTTAAATCGTCTCTGGGTCGTCTTGTGTTACCGATCTTTTACGAAGTTGAACCTTGGATTTTTCGGAAACATAATGATCCTTTCAAAATGGAATTTGAGGAGCATTCGAAGATATTTAGTGAGGAGAAAATACAGCGATGGAGGAAAGCTATGAACTTAGTCGGAAACGTCTCCGGATTTGTTTGCAGGTATGACTCAAATATCTTCATCTCTAATCTTATTCATCACGCAACTTCTGAATTTATAATCTTTATCATTCAATTCAAATATATATCATCTCTTTGGTAGATACTTTGACATAAACATCTCCTCTAAAACGTTAATCATTCAATTTGCGCGGCTATTGATCTCTGAATATCTTCATTAGGACATGGTCTCCACCATTAAAGAATAAGATTGTTGACTTGGCTTTAATTTCTATTGTTCTCTTCCAAGCTAATCTTTCTGGCTTTGCTTAAGAATCATCTCCTCATTTCTTCATTTCTTATAACTGATTAAACTTCTTAGCATCTAGGCTACACAGTGTAGAAGACAGCGATTTCCAGCTTCAGTTACCCACAGAAATTTTCATAACCAGAGTTCTTATGCTTGCCAGTTTGTGAGACTTTAACCTAGAGTTTCATTCAAGTTTGTGATTCAGAAAACTCACAACATTAGACAGAGAGTTTTAGAACTTCAGAATAACCAATGCCGTATATACCTACCTACATATCGCCAACATAGATTCTACTAAACACAGTCACAACCAAATTACTCTATTGGCTTCTTCTTGTCTCTCTCTTGTTTCTATAATTATCACACACTAGAGCAACTTGCGCGGTTTCTTTTCTCCAGAAAAATATTGATGAAACCTAATATAACAAGAGTATTTTGGGTAGATAACCAAAAAAGTGACCTAAATTAAATGCATATGTCACATATTCATCATGAGTCATTGTAATCATATAAAAAGACTAAAACACCCCTATCTTTGTATTCATCTTTTCTTGTGTGTTCATGTTCATACTTTTAACATCCATGTTACCTGGTAACTCTCACACACCCAACAACTGATCATGTTAAGTGAATTTGTACAAGGTAACTTTGTTCACTAAATAACTTACATAGTAACGTATTGAAGTTGTTTATACCTATTTCATCAGACATGCCTTGTACAAGTTTCTCCCGACAGATGGTCATGGTTGGTCATGACCCTATGGGCGAGAGGGTTATTGATGTGAGATTTTAGAGAGTAATGTTGAGAGATTAAGAGATTTAAGAAGAAGAGAGATTGAAGAAGATGAGTGAAGGTTGTTTTGTAACCGAGAGAGAATAGAGAAGAATAGAAAACTCTTTCTTAATCTTTTGTGTAAGGTTTACAATGTATATTTATACAAAAAGAAGAAACCAAGACAACTATCTACACTCGGACCTACAACAAGAGATAGTCAAAAACATAATAAGACAAACAAATACTCAAAGAGGAAATGAAACAGAAAGGCTTTTGTGATGCACCATAAAGTAAGTGAAGACCTTATACCAAATTGTTCCAACAACCATATCTCCTTAAGATGAACATGTGACTTCTGCTAGTTACTTCTCAACAATATATTTTCTTCTTAACCAACCATCACACTCTTCCTTTGGTTACTTGTATAACACTTCTTCTCATTTTGTTTATAAGTTTAACACTCCCCCTCAAGCTTGAATCCATAATGTGAGTCATTTTTGATCAAGTTTGAAAGTTGTAACTCCCCACCTCATTAAAAACCTTAGTGGAAAACCCATTGGGACAAAACCAAGGGAAAAAAAGTATGGATCATGGTCACGATTTGGATAGCTTTATCAACCCAAGTTTGTTATACACAAAGTCACATACCTGAGAGTTTGTGGCCTTAGTGAATATATCCGCAAGTTGGTCCGAACTCCTTGTATAACATGGTAAGATTATTCCTTGTTCTACCTTTTCTCGTACTTTATGGCAATCAACCTCAATGTGCTTAGTCCTCTCATGAAACACCGAGTTAGATGCAATGTGTATAGCCGCTTGATTATCACAATGCATAGTAATTGGCTCTTGTGTGTCAACTCCTAAGTCTTTAAGCAATGCCTTCAACCATATGAGTTCATCTGTGAGCTTCCTCATAGCTCTATATTCGGCCTCCACACTTGAACAAGATACCACCTTTTGCTTCTTGCTCTTCCAAGTCACTAGATTGCCTCCAAGGAACGTGCAATACCTGGTTGCTGATCTTCGATCTTGTTTGTCTCCCGCCCAATCCGCATCACAATACCCAACAAGAGTGGTGTTCTCATTCCCTCCTATCTATAGTCCTTGCTCCGAAGTCCCTTTGAGATACCTAAGGATCTGGCCTATCATATCCCAATGACGCTTCTATGGAGCTTGCATGTGTTGGCTCACTTGGTTTACCGCAAAGCATAAATCCGATATTGGTTCACATCTTCGAATGGCTCATCATCCTTTTTCTCCCCATTGCACGTTGCTTTGTAAGCATCGTCAAGTGGTGTCTTGGCTAAGCGATTACCTACATCATACTCATTTAAAAGATCAAGTGCGTACTTCCTTTGAGATAAGAAAAGACCCTCTTTGGATCGGCAAACTTCTATCCCAAGGACGTACTTTATTTCACCTAAATCCTTAATGTCAAAAATGGACTTAAGATGGTCTTTGATACCTTTGATGTCGTCCTTGTCACTTCCGGTTATAATGATTCATCTACATATATAAGGATAACAACAATGCCATTCATACCTTGGCTTGTGAAGAGAGTGTGATCGGCTTCGAACCTTGCTGCTTACTTGCTATATTCCCGCGTTCTTGCACGGCTTCTTCACATACATGTCTATTTCTCCGAGCCATACTTTGGGACTTTATGTTCATAATGACTTTATTCGAACTATGATTCATACTTAAATACTCAGACCGTTTTATGTGATTATCAATCAAGTAAAAAGTTATTCTATATAATGCTACGGCAGGAGGGATAATAAGCAAAATTTTACGGTCAAAATAAACGTTTATGTTTCAACGAATCGCACGTAGAGATATTGATAGACCTTTCATAAGTGGAGACAGAATAAAGCGTCCATAGTAAAGACGCGCCCTGACTCACCCTCCGTGGATGAACCTTGCGGAGGAACCCTTGGGTTTTCGGGGCATTGGATTCTCACCAATGTTTGCGTTACTTCAGATTTGCGGAAGCCATGGTCATGCAAGGTGTGGCTTAGCTTGTGATACCACGCTCTTGGAGATTGTTTGAGGCCATATATCGCTTTTCTAAGTCGCAACACATTTCCCGGTTGAACAATATGCTCAAGACCCGGAGGAGGATGCATATAGACTTCATCTTCAATCTCGCCTTGTAGGAAGGCATTCTTGACGTTCATTTGCCACAAATCCCAATCAAGGTTAGTTGCTAAAGATAAAACAACACGTACCGTATGGAGTTTGGCAACCGGAGCAAATGTATCATGATAATCTTCACCATATGTTTGGGTGAAGCCTCTAGCCACAAGTATTTACTGGTATCGCTCAATTGTACCATCACTATTGTATTTGATTGTAAATATCCATCTAGATCTCACGGCCCTTTTTCCCGCGGGTAGTTCGGCTTCATCCCATGTGTGGTTTCGAACCATAGCATCATGTTCATTGTTAACCGCATTTCACCATACCTTGTGCTCTTTAGCCTTTTTATATGTCTTAGGGATAAAGTTCTGGTCAAGTTGAGTTAGGAAAGCTTGATGTTCCACCGGGACAACGGATATGTCACACATAACTTGGCTCAGGTGTCTTTCGGCTAAATGATTGTAGTAGACCCGAGGATTAACCCAATTGGAGGGTTTCCTTATTCGTTGACTCCTTCTTGGACCGGGGTTATGTGATTCGGGTTCGTTATTGGTCGTAGATATTGGTCGGCTCACAGTTGGATTGTCCAAAGAAAGGCATGTGATGGTCGCAGGTTGTTGTCTGGTCGCGGCCGGCGACCTAGGCGTGGTCTGTGACTTGGTAGCGGCCTGCGATCCGGCCGCAAGTCGCAGCATGCGATCTGGTCGCATTGTTCGTCCCGGTCGTGGCATGCGATCCGGTCGCATTCTGCATTCCGATCGCAGTCTGCGTCCTGGTCACGATTTGCGATCCTGTCACGGCCTACAATCCGTTCGCGATTTACGATCCGATCATGGCCTGGGATCCAGTCGCGGCCTGCGATCCGGTCGGGTCATGGCTTGCAATCCGGTCGCGGCCTGTGATCCGGTATCTCTTTTCGCACCACTCGTACTTACCAGAAAGGTATTCCTGTAATTTTATCTAACGGGCCATTATTAGTTATTAAAATGTCGGATTTTCATTGTCAGTTACTTAATTTTACATTATCCTATAAATATCTACCTATTTAGCCCGTATGACAATGCGGTTTGCAGAGACTCGTTATCTTTGACCCTATTTGTCTTTAGGTCTTTGCTGATTATTTTAGTACTAGATTTCACCATCACTTACATTCACTTTGGTTAAATTGAATGATTTTTGAAAGTCTAAACCTCCTTGTTTAAACCAACGACCTTTAGTCATCTCTTCCACAAGTCTCTTATTCTTGTATTATAGATCCTCCTACACAAACAAGTCTCCTGTAGCATAAAAATTAGAAATAATTTGGTTATCTTTTACTGTACCCTATAACTTCTTTAGCTAAAGTCTTTTCAACATAACAAGTCAAAAGAGATAATTAAGGAATTTGGCACTACGTGTCGTTCTGATTGACTATGGGCATGAAACTGCGTGACGCTTTAGAAAAGGCGTTGAAGTTGGTCGCGAGACTCTTCACTCTCCTGTACTTCCAGTTAGCCTAATGTCAATGCTAGACTTTTGTTTTTATACGAGAAAAAAAACAGGGGACTAATGAATGAGGGATTCCCCACTACTACTATTAAAAAAAGCTTGTTTTCACCGTACATCCAAGGGTTATATTCCGCAGAATTTTCCGTCCTGGTCCCGAAACTGTGACACCGATCGGAGTATCAACATGGTTGTGTCAGCTTTTCTCTAATCATCGTGAAGCCTGATAAATATGGAGAGAGTCCTGGGGCTTTGGAGAAAAACGGAGCATAAATGGATTGCTGTGAAGTGATTGTAGGAGATCGGAGTTGACTTAAGCCCTGAGCTTTCTCTCCGACTTCACCGAGACTTTCGGCAACTTCAAAGAAGAAGACCAGAAATGAAGACTGAGATTGTGTCCAAGCCGCATAGGCTCAAATTTGACGCCTTTCTAAGTTTCCGAGGCGTAGACACGCGTCACAACATCATAGAGCGTCTCTATGACGCGCTCCACCGCAAGGAAAGGGTTCGGGTCTTCCGTGACAACGAAGGTATGGAACGAGGGGATGAGCTCGGTCCAAGTCTCATTTCGGCCATGGAGGACTCGGCTGCTTCCGTCGTCGTTTTATCCCCTAGGTATGCTGATTCTCACTGGTGCTTAGATGAACTAGCTATGCTCTGCGATCTGAGGGCATCTTTGAAACGTCCGATTATACCCATTTTTTATGAGGTCGATCCGTCTCATGTTCGCAAACAGAACGATCATTTTACGAAGGATTTTGAAACACACGCCAAAAGATTTAGCGAGGAAAAGATACAGAGATGGAGAGGAGCTATGAAGTTAGTTGGAAATCTCTCTGGATTTGTTTGGAGGTTAGGCCTCCATAGCTTTCTTGTATAACATCTGCAATTAGAATCATGAAGACACACACGATGAATTGAATTTATTAGATTGTGACTTCATTTCTATTTCTTTTAATGAAATTCTGTTGTTGTTTTTGGAATTTGGCAGAGAGGACTTGGTTGATGATGACATGATAAGGCTTGTGGTGAAAAGGGTTTTAGATGAAGTGAGCAATACACCAGAAACAGTAGGAGAATACACTGTTGGGCTGGAATCACGTGTTGAGGATTTAATGAATCAATTGGACACTGAAACCAGTTCTGGTTTCCAAGTACTGGGACTTTACGGTATGGGTGGTATTGGGAAGACTACCCTTGCAAAAGCATATTATAACAAGATCGTTGGAAACTTTGGGCACAGAGTTTTCATCTCCAACGTTAGAGAAAGATCAGCAGACCAAGATGGCTTCGTCAATCTACAGAAAACTCTCATCAAGGAACTTTTCCGTGTGGAACCTAAAATAGAAGATGTTCACGCAGGTCTGGCAAAGATAAAAGAACATGTTCCTGAGAAGAAGATTCTTGCAGTTTTAGATGATGTTGATAACATTTACCAAGTTGATGCGCTGGTTGGTGAAACAAGATGGTACGGTGAAGGAAGCCTTATGGTTATCACTACCAGAGATGAAGAGGTTCTGAGTAAGTTTTCAGTGAACCTACGTTACGAGGTCAAGTGCTTGACTGAGACACAGGCATTGAAACTGTTTAGTTATCATTCACTAAGAAAGGAAAAACCAACAGAAAGTCTATTGGACTTGTCGAAAAATATTGTCCAGATATCAGGATTGTTGCCATTGGCTATTGAAGTGTTTGGTTCTCTTTTGTATGACAAGAAGGAGGAAAAGGAATGGCAAGTTCAACTAGAGAAGCTGAAAAATATCCAACTAGACAAACTTCACAGTGTTTTGGCTCTGAGTTTTCAATCTTTAGACGATGAAGAAAAGATAGTATTCCTTGACATTGCGTGTCTCTTTCTCAGAATGGAAATAACAAAAGAAGAAGTTGTTGACATACTGAAAGGATGTGGGTTCAACGCTGAGGCTGCTCTCAGTGTCCTCAGACAGAAATCTCTCATTAAGATCATGGAAAATGATACTTTGTGGATGCATGATCAGATTAGCGACATGGGAAGACAGATGGTCCTTAATGAAAGCAGGGAGGATCTTGGAATGAGAAGTAGACTCTGGGATCGTGGTGAAATATTGCATGTATTGAAATATATGAAGGTAACTTTATGTACAGTTTTATATATGTGTGTGTGTGTGTATAATGTATTTAACTTACATTCTCATGATCGTTTTTTCTGAAATGGGCTAATAGGGAACACCGTCCATCCGAGGAATCGTATTTGACTTCAAAAAGAAGTTTGTGACTGCAGATGAAGTTGCATCCAGGAGTCTACACAACAATCCAAGCATCAGCTCTGTGTTTAATTACCTGAAGAATAAATTTGTAAGATTTCCAGCACAGGAAATGCACAAAAAGTCTGAAAGAACCATTCCCGTTGAGCCTTTTGCACCAATGAAGAAATTGAGACTTCTTCAGATTAATAATGTGGAACTGGAAGGAAATCTTAAACTCCTCCCATCCGAACTCAAGTGGATACAGTGGAAAGGTTGCCCGCTAGAAAATCTCCCTCCTGATTTTCTTGCTAGGCAACTTGCTGTTCTTGATCTTTCTGAGAGTGGAATAAGACGAATCCCGAGTTTATGTAGCAAAGAAGTAATCTTCCTTATACCCCATATTATGGGCAAGTATATAGTTTGAGTTATAGAGTCTCAGTGCTAAAACTTGTTATATCTGCTTTTCAGGTTGATGAGAACTTGAAGGTTATAAATTTGCGGTGTTGCCACAGCTTAGAAGCCATTCCTGATTTATCAAACCATAAAGCTCTAGAGAAGCTTGTTTTCGAGCGATGCAATCTCCTAGTGAAGGTTCCTAGATCTGTTGGTAATTTGAGAACATTACTTCAGCTGGACCTCAGAAACTGTTCAAATCTTTCTGAATTTCTTGTGGATGTTTCTGGATTGAAGCGTCTTGAAAAACTTTTCCTCTCTGGCTGTTCAAGCTTGAGTGTGTTACCAGAAAACATTGGTGACATGCGATGTTTGAAAGAGCTCCTTCTTGACGGAACTGCAATAAAGAACTTACCAAAATCTATCAGCTTCCTTGAGAAACTTGAAAAGCTTAGTTTAAGAGGCTGCAGATCTATTAAAGAGCTACCTTTGTGCATAGGAACATTGACATCTTTGGAGAAGCTAGTTCTTGATAGTACTGCATTGCAAGATCTTCCAAATTCTATTGGAAATCTAAAAAATCTCCAGAAGCTGCATCTGATGCACTGTGCATCCATTTTTAAGATACCTGATACTATCAGTGGGCTCAAATCATTGAAGGAATTATTTCTCAACGGAAGCGCAGTGGATGAGCTACCTCTAAACCTTGGGTCACTGCCATGTTTGACTGAATTCTCAGCAGGAGATTGCAAAAATTTGAAACAGGTCCCGAGTTCAATTGGTGGATTAAACTCTCTTCTGGAACTTCAGTTAGACAAGACCCCAATTGAAAGTTTGCCGGAAGAGATTGGTGACTTGCATTTTATTCGCAAACTTGAGTTGATGAACTGCAAATCACTGAAGTTTCTACCTGATTCAATCAGAGAATTGGACACACTCCATACCTTAAATCTTGTAGGCTCTAACATTGAGAAACTGCCTGAAGATTTTGGCAAGTTGGAAAACCTTGTCGTACTCAGAATGAACAATTGTAGAAAGCTTAAGAGGCTTCCTGAATCATTTGGAAATTTGAAATCTCTTTACCGATTGATCATGCAGGAAACTTCGGTAACAGAGTTGCCAGAAAGTTTTGGAAACCTTTCAAATCTAAGGGTTTTGAAAATGCTGAAGAAGCCTCTTTTTAGAAGTTCTGAAAGTGATGTTCCTGGTACAAGTGAAGAACGTCATTTTGTAGAATTACCAAACTCTTTCTCAAACCTGTCGTTGCTAGAGGAATTAGATGCTCGCAGTTGGAAAATATCTGGTAAACTCCGAGATGATCTTGAGAAGCTTTCGTCTCTGAAGATACTAAATCTGGGGAATAACTATTTTCACAGTCTTCCTGCTAGCCTCGTGGGTTTATCAGATCTCAAAGAACTTTTATTGTACGACTGCCGAGAGCTCAGATGTCTTCCTCCTCTTCCTTCTAAACTGGAGAAGTTAAACCTGGCAAACTGCTTTTCATTGGAAAGTATATCCGACCTTTCAGAGCTGACAATCTTGCAACTGCTCAATCTCACAAATTGTGAGAAAGTGGATGATGTTCTAGGTGTAGAGCATTTGACGGCTCTGGAATGGTTATACATGAGCGGCTGTAACTACACCTGCTCCCTTGCGGTAAAGAAAAGACTTTCCAAGGTGATTTTCGAAAACTACATAGAATCTCAAATTAGATGAATCCCAAATGTCTGTTAAAAACTTTTTCTTCTCAGCTCAGGCTTCTTTGAAAATGTTGCGGAATCTGAGCTTGCCTGGAAACAGAATCCCAGAATGGTTCGCACAAGGTCCTCTCACGTTCACAGCTCAACCGAACAGAGAACTCAAAGGCATAATCCTTGCTGTTGTTGTGGCTCTTAACCACGAAACTAGAGATGACTACCAGCTGCCCGATGTGGTAGAGGTTCAAGCCCAAATTCTTAAACTTGACTTGTACTTATACACCCACACATTGCACCTCGCTGGAGTACCTAGGACAAGTGATGATCAACTCCACATCTGCCGTTACTCAGCTTTCCACCCTATGGTTTTGACGTTGAAAGATGGGTACACCATACAGGTAATTAAACGAGAACCGCCGATCAAACAAGGCGTTGAGCTAAAGATACATGGGATCCATTTAGTTTACGAAGGTGATGATGATTTTAAAGGCGAGGAACATTTATTAACCGAGACACAGTTAACCGTTTCTCAGAAACTTGCTAATTTCTTCAGTTCTTTCGACGAAGGTGAAGCCAGCTCAGAAAGTGAATCTATTATTACATGATCTTCTACCCTAGAGAAGTTAAGAAAATACATAGAAACAACTATTGATACACACACTGTTCGTTTGTCATACATGTTGTGGTGTTTTGCCTTGTGTTTATAGAATGAAAATTGCTAATTTGGAAATGTCACCTAGAAAACAACATTTCTCTGTGAATATATACTTTGTTGCTCTTTCTTTAAATATCATCGTCTTTACTCCAAAGAGTCCAAACTGCTCTTCCTTTCTGCACAAGGAAACATGTAAAGAAGCTATGATCTTTAATCTTAATTTTTAGTTTTAACGGCTTCAATCTTCTAAAGGTCGATACCTAGAAAAATATAAAACCAGTTGTTGCGTGTGTACTTACTCGCAAAAAGATGACGTCTGATGAATCCGTTCCATCTTATAAAAACTGTGCCGTTCTGAATTATGTCACCATATAACTGCGTGGCGTTTCCAGTCTGGCGAAGAGTCATGTCAGAGTTAAAAAAAAGCTGTCGCTTGTGATGTAACACTAAAGTCTAAATAAATATAACTTCTCTTACTGATTCAATTGAAGACTTTCAGCATCCGTTTGACTTCCAAACTTGATTTCAACGACGAAAGATCGATAAAGATGGGCGCTATTTCTAATCTGCGTTTTGAGATCAAGTGGGGCACATTTTCATACCAAAAAAAAAAAAAAGTGGGGTACATTCCTCAGTTTCCAAAGAGACACGAGCCACAACTTCACGAATCATTTATGAAGCGTTATTGAAGGCAGAGGTCAAGGTATGGAACGATGATGTGGAACATGACGGAGATCTTGAGCTCGATCCAAGTCGAGTGGAGGCTATAGAAGACTTGGTGGTTTTCGTTGTGGTTTTGTCTTCTAACTACGCTAAATCTCACCTGCGCCTCGAAGAGTTAGCAATGATCTGCGATCTAAGATCATCTCTAAAACGTTTGGTGTTACCAATCTTTTATGAGGTCCAACCATGGGATGTTCGGACACGGAAAGGTCCTTTTGAAAAAGATTTTGAAGATCACTCGAAAAGATTTGGTGAGGAGAAGATACAACGATGGAAGAAAGCTATAAATTTAGTTGGAAATATCTCCGGATCGATTCTCGGGTATGTACCAATTCAATTTCTCATCTCTAAATCTTTTTTCTGCATTTAGTAATATCATATGATTGAAAGATTCTTTTGACATATACATCTCATCTAAAACTTATAAGCCTTCAAGCGGTGTTTGGTCCTTTCCTTAGTCATGTCAGAAGTTAATGTAGTATATTACTATTAGTGTTGACACTGCGTGTCGTTCTGATTGACTTTAGTCTTTAAATAGAATAAAACTGCGTGGCTTTTCAGCGTTAGAGAAAAAGCCATTTTACCGTTAGTCAAAAAAAGTCAATTGCTGAGAAATTGAGAAACAGAAGAAAGGGTTGACCAAATGTATATAGAAAAAAACAATGGAAGGTGGCAGTTAAGTAATCTTATTTAAAATCGAGAAGCTACCCAAAATCTGAAAAGCTTCGTCATCTTCGTCTAGTAAAGGCGGATTCTAAATACTTTATCGATCGTGGCGAGAAAGTCCTTGCAATTACAGAAAATTGTGAATCCGAATAAGAATGGTCGACGGTTTATTTCTACTTTTTTCCATATAACAAGCACAATACAACATACAACTTTAAAACTAAGATTAAAAGGCTTAAGTCCATGAAGGTTCATTCTAGAAAATGATTTAAAATATAATTGGGTCCAGAAAGACCCAATAAGGATAGATAATGGGATAAGCCGAAGCCCATAATTCTGCCAAAGCAAACTAGGGTTTTCACAGAAACTGGAGTCGCCGCCGTCGGAGAGAGGATCGTCGGAAAACAAGCCGCCGTCTTTAGATCGTCGGTCTTCTGCTTGACTCTCAGCCTCACAGCTCGAGAGGAGGGGACGCACTAGCGTTTGAACATCCAACAGAGGGATGTTTTGCAAGGTGTTAACAGACCCGCTTAGTCTCATTGTTTCCGGTCAACGAATCGGCCGGCGGGAGCCAGAGACGGGTGATGAGCACAATAAATCGGACTGTTGTCAACAGATCTGGATAACGGGAAGTCACCAGAGGGGTGTACAAGAGGCGAGGTGTCTCTGTTAAAAGCCAACCTCGATCTTCGTCGGTACACCGCCGGAGAAGATAGATCTGGTCCTACTGGGATAAACCGGTGGAACGGAATAGGGTGAAGGAACACAGCCGCCAGGGAAGCTTGAGTTGGGAAGTGAAGAGGGGCCTAGGTCTCACACGGCAAAAGGAGCCAGAGAGATAGCACAAGCGCAATTCTCGTCGCTGGAAGAAGAGGGAGGTGTTGACACTTTTGAAGATGGCCTTGTCATCGAAAACCAGAGCTTCGGGAGCTGTTGTCAGTCCACAACTCTACCAGAAAAGAAAAATCACCCAAGAAGACAAAGACACACGAAGGAGAAGAAAACAACAAAGAAGTTGTAAACCAAAGAAGAAAACAAGAGTGAGAGCTGAAGATCTCCCGACGCCGATGAAGCCACCTTTTCCGGCAGTGCCGGCGTCGGAGTGTCAAGATGGAGACAGCTTCGTCAAAGTTTACGGAAAGAGGGAATTGTTTTTTTTGTTTTTTTGGGTTAAACATGTTTACGGTCTAATTGCTTAAATTGCTCGATAATTGTTACAATTTAAAACCATAAATTAACCGAACATAAACCAATTTTAAACCCGATTAAATTTCAAATAGACAATGTTTATCGTAAACGGCTAAAATTTGGTTGTCAATTTGAAATTAGATCGAGTTTAGATTCAGTAAACTAATGATTTAAGATCATAACCAATTGCTGGTTTTAAAAAAAATCCTAATTATTCAGCAATTTATGCAATTAGACCAATTTTGTATACTATGTGTAGAAATTCAATAGTCATTATACTATCTAATTTTGGATGCAATTAGGCTTTTGCATATATACTTTAGATGGAATTAGAGATATGGTCTAAGTATAAAGGGGTGTTATTGGTTTATGTATTTAGATAGAGTTATAAAGATTTAAAAGTTATTAAGATTCTAGTGTTATTGAATCAAGATTTTTTAAAACTTTATTAAAGTTTGGTGTTATTAGTTTATATATTTGTAAAAACTCTTCTAAAATCATTAGAAGTCTAGAGTTAGCAAGTGGCTTTTAACCTAGTGGCAGGTGGTAAGTCCACTAAAAGCAGGCGCACTTGCACATCTAGGGATCGAGTCTCGCTGCCTGCATTATGCAGGAATTTGACTAATGGACCGGCTAATTGTGGTCCAATGTTGACAAAAAAAAAGAAGTCTAGAGTTATTGGTTCATGATTTCATAAAGTCTATAAAAGTTTTGTGTTATTGGTTTGTTATGAAAGAGTCTCCTAAAGTTGAATTAAAATATTGTGTTATTAGTTTGTTGATTTCATACATATTCCTATACATATTCATTTACAAAACACAATCTTTAAAAGTATTGTATCTTGATGATAGATTTTTAAAGTCATTCACTATAACTAAAACATATATAAAAAATTTCTTAAAAATAGAAAAATCAAGAAAATTAATCTGAAAAATAATAATAATAACAATAAAATATACAAAATTTTGAAAGTGTAAGGCGAAAGTCATTAAAACTCATTTAAACTTTTCTAAAATATACAAAACTTTCAAAATAAACTGTCTAATAAAATTTTTAAAAAAAATCTTTTTAAAATCTAGATCTAATAACACTCCCTACGTTTAGGTCGTTATATGGAAACTTAGGGTGAAAATAAACGGTCTAACGAGTAAGAATCGATAGCCATAAAGTGATTGATGTTAGAATTGACTGTGGGCTCATGACTCGTGAGATTTGAAAGAGTAATTAGAAAAGGGAGATTGGAGATGGAGACTGGCGTCTTCCGCACCGGCTCAAGTACGACGTCTTTCTCAGCTTCAGAGGCGGCGACACGCGCGAAAACTTCTGTGAGTGTCTCTATGTGGAGCTCGATGAGAAGCAAAATGTCAGGGTCTTCCGCGACAACGAGGGAATGCAGCGAGGGGATGAGATATCTCCAAGTCTCAAATTAGCCATGGAGAACTCGGCAGCTTCCGTCATCATCTTATCTACTAATTGCGCTAACTCTTCTTGGTGCCTAGATGAAATGGCTATTCTCTGCGATCTCAGATCTGCTCTGAAACGTCCTATCATTCTCATCTTTTATGAGCAGGCTCTCAGTAGATCTACAATATGAGGTCAAGTGCTTGAGTGAGACAGAAGCATTGAAACTGTTTAGCTATTATTCACTACGAAAAGAAAAGCCACCAACTGACAGTCTACTGGAGTTGTCCAAGAAGATTGTACAGATAACTGGACTGTTGCCACTAGCTGTCAAAGTGTTTGGTTCTCATTTGTATGACAAGGACGAAAAGGAATTCCTATTCAACTCGAGAAACTGAAAAATAACCAACTAGACCAACTTCATGCTGTTCTCTCTCTCTGAGTTTCAAATCTTTAGACGATGAAGTAAAGAAAGTATTCCTTGACATTGTGTGTCTCTTTCTCGGAATGGAAATAAAGAGAGAATAAATTGTCGACATACTGAAAGGATGTGGGTTTAAAGCTGAAGCTGCTCTAAGTGTCCTCGTACAGAAATCTCTCGTTATGATCATGAAAGACGATACTCTGCAGGTGTATGACCAGATCAGAGACATGGGTAGGCAGATGGTCATTAAAGAAAGCAGCGAGCATCTTGGAATGCAAAGTAGACTTTGGGATCATGGTGAAATAATGAACGTATTGAACTATAAAGAAGGTATTTCTATATCTACGGTTATGTATCATTTGTATCTGACTTAGATTCTCATGATCTTTTTGCTGTATAATGGAATAACAGGGATCAGCATCCATCCGAGGAATCGTATTTGACTTCAAAAAGAAGTTTGTGAGGGATCCTACTGCAGATGAAATCGCATCCAGGAATCTACACAACAATCCGGGCATCAAAACTATATGTAGTTACCTGAAGAATAAATTTATACGAGACGAGGAAAAGCCAGAAAATTCTGAAATGACCCTTCGAGTAAAGTCTTTTGTGCCAATGACTAGGTTAAGACTTCTTCATTGATAACGAGGAACTGAAAGGAAATCTTAAACAGCTCCCATCTGAACTCAAGTGGATACTGTGGAAAGGTTGCCCAATAGAAAAGCTCCCTCCAGATTTTCTTAGTGGACAACTTGCTGTTCTTGATCTTTCAGAGAGTGGAATAAGACGAGTCCAGAGATTGCTCAGCCAAAGAGTAAACTTTCTTATTCTCTGTAACATGGGCAAGTATATAGTTTGAGTTATAAAGTCTCACTGCTAAAATTAGTTATATCTGCTTTTCAGGATGATGAGAATTTTAAGGTCATAAATTTGCGTGGTTGCCACGGTCTAGAAGCTGTTCCTGATTTATCAATCCATAAAGCCCTAGAGAAGCTTGTTCTTGAGTGATGCTACCTTCTGGACAAGGTTCTTAGCTCAGTTGGCAATCTGACAGCATTGCTTCACCTGGACCTCAGAAACTGTTCAAATATTTCTGAAATTCCTGTGGATGTTTCTAGACTGAAGAGTATTGAAAATCTTTTTCTCTCTGGCTTTTCAAATATGAGTGTGTTACCAAAAAACATTGGTGACATGACATGTTTGAAAAAGCTTCTTCTTGATGGAACTGCGATAGAAAGTGTACCAGAAACCATTTATCGCCTCCAAAAACTTGAAAAGCTTAGTTTAAGAGGTTGCATGTCTATTCAAGAGCTACCTTTCGTGTGTAGGAACATTGACATCATTGGAGAAGCTATATCTTGATGATACAGCATTGAAAAATCTTCCGAGTTCTATTGAATATCTTAAAAACCTCCAGAAGCTGCATTTGAGGCGTTGTAGATCCCTCTCTCAGATTCCTGACACTATCAATGATCTCAAATCATTAAAGGAATTATTCATCAATCGAAGTAAGGTGAATAAGCTACTTCTAAAACCTGGCTCACTGCCATGTTTGACTGAATTCTCAGTAGGAGATTGCGAAAATCTGGAATATGTTCCGAGTTCAATTGGTGGATTATATTCTCTTCTCCATCTTCATTTGTATGGGACTCCAATTAAAACTCTAACAAAAGAGATTAATAACTTGCACTTTATTCAAGAACTTGACTTGAGGAACTGCAAATCTTTGAATTCGCTTCCAGAGAAAATTGGGAATATGGACACACTCTGTAGACTGTACCTTGAAGGCTCTAACATTGGAAAACTGCCTGAAGATTTTGGTAAGTTGGAAAACCTTGTCGTACTCCGAATGAACGAGTGTAAAAAGCTAAAGAGCCTTCCTAAATCATTTGGAGATTTGAAATCTCTTCACTATCTGTTCATGGAAGAAACTTCGGTTCTAGAGTTGCCAGAAAGTTTTGGAAACCTTTCAAATCTAAGGGTTTTGAAAATGCTGAAGAAGCCTCTTTTTAGAAGTTCTGAAAGTGATGTTCCTGGTACAAGTGAAGAACGTCATTTTGTAGAATTACCAAACTCTTTCTCAAACCTGTCGTTGCTAGAGGAATTAGATGCTCGCAATTGGAAAATATCTGGTAAACTCCGAGATGATCTTGAGAAGCTTTCGTCTCTGAAGATACTAAATCTGGGGAATAACTATTTTCACAGTCTTCCGGCTAGCCTTGTGGGGTTATCAGATCTTAAAGAACTTTCATTGTACGACTGCCGAGAGCTCAAGTGTTTTCCTCCTCTTCCATCTAAACTGGAGAAGTCAAACCTGGCAAACTGGTTTTCATTGGAGATTATATCCAACCTTTCAGAGCTGACAATCTTGGATGAGCTCAATCTCTCAAATTGTAATCAAGTGGTTGATGTTCCAGGCCTAGAGAAGTTGACAGCTCTGAAACGTTTATACATGAGGGGCTGTGAGTCCTCCTGCTCCAATGTAAAGAAAAGACTTTCCAAGGTAATTCACAAAAACTCCACAAAATCTCATTTATTTTAACTTCAGATTTTGTTTATAACTTGCTTGCAATTTCTTGAACTTCTCAACGCAGGTTTCTTTGAAATTGCTGCGGAATCTGAGCTTGCCTGGAAACAAAATCCCAGACTGGTTCTCACCAGGCCCTCTGACGTTCTCTGCTCAACCGAACAAAGAGCTCAGAGGCGTAATCGTGGCTGTTGTTGTGTCTGTTAACCATGAAACCAGACGTGACTACCAGCTGAATGATGTGTTGGAGGTTCAAGCCCAAATTCTCCAACTTGATCTCAATCCTAAATATTCCCACGCATTGAACCTCTCAGGAGTACCTAGAACAAGTGATGATCAACTCCACATCTGCCGTTACTCAGCTTCCCACCCAATGGTTACAATGTTGAAAGATCGATACACCATACAGGTGATCAAACGAGAACATCCGCGATCAAACAAGGCGTTGAGATAAAGATGTACGGTATTTATCTAGGTTATGAAGGGGATGATGATTTGGAAGGCGAATAACATATATTAACTGAGACATATCAAACCGTTTCTCAGAAACTTGCTAATTTTTTCAGCTCCGATGAAGAAGGTGAATCTACGGTTACATGATCTAATACCCCAGAGAAACTAAGATACTGGACACAGACATTCTTACATGGGTGCCGAGTCCAAACGAAGATACGGTGTTTTGGTATCTGTGTTTTTTCTTTATCTCCATGGTTTCCTATTCTCAAACTTATTTGCTTCTTTAAGTTTGTTCCTCATTCCTTCCAGCGTGTTTACATTGTTTGTTTACCTTTGCTTTTATAATCATTAAAAACCAAAAAGAGGGAACTCTTGTTTCCCACCATTTTGCTCATTTAAAAATTAAACCAACGTATTCAACGCTAACAGGCATGCGAATAATGCAACGTACCTGTGGGGTGCTTTCGCATCGTCCACAAGGGACCCCTAATTTGGATAGACCCTTGCAATTTGGATCGGTTTCAACAATTGATACTCTGCTTTATTTGGAATGAAGGAAAGGTTTCAATCAGAAAGTGAAAAGCATTTGACTTAAAAGAAGATATGAAGAAAAGTGAAGTGCTGCAGTTGAATTAAATCATCTTTGAGTTAATCTGCCAAATTATTTAAATCATTCTATCCAAAAAAAACCGAGGAAGAAAAATGACTTTCACAGCTCATGACAGTAAGAAAAAAAAAAAAAAGAGAGGATAAAAGCTTGTCAAAGGGAATGGTGACAAGACGAAGGCATTAATAGAAGATGAGAAGTGGGGTCGAAATTCATGTGTCTATATTCAGCGAGAGACGCAGACATCTTTTTATTTGTCTCCAACATAACGTTTCTTTCAATTCTTCATGTCTTTATTATAAGACCAAACCCCACATCTCATGCTTCCCATATCCAAAAAGGTATAGCAACACTACACAACAACTTATGTTTTGACCCTTTTGACCATCAAATCGAAGGCGTTACTTATAAGATAAAGCGATCAAATCAGCAGTCAAAAGAGCTTCTTCAATAATTCAACTCCAAAGCCTAGAGCCATTTAGAACCTAAGAAATTAGACCAAATGCCAACGTATGAGACCAAGAACTTGTTAACTTTCGTACATGAAACGAGGCAGAAATCTTCTCATTTCATTAGAGAGAGGTTACATTCCAAAAGAGTACATTGATGACCCAACGAATGTACAGAATTATACGGTGGGAGGACACAAGACAAACACGGTTAAAAGTAAGAACACTAAGACAAGGAACAAAGAATGAGAATATAGAGTAAATAGAAGGCTTTTGATACATGGTAGATTTCTCATACCTTTTTTTGCGCTTAAGCTGCCAAAAAACAAGATTACTTTCTTTCTGCTAAGATACTCAAGCTTCTTGTTTATTGAATACCAGCGGAAATTCATCGTAATGCTCAGAAACACCGTGTTTATCTCCCATGTTCTTCAAAGATTCATATACCTGAACCATCGTTGGCCTTTCCTTGGGCCTGGATACAACACAGCTACATGCAATTTTCAAGAACTGCAGTATCTCCTCGTCGTGTCCTTTACCACTTATGCTTCTATCAATAGCATCTTTGCTTCTACCTGTACCCAAATACTGACTCACCCAGTCAACCAAACTCCCTTTAAACCCTTCCAGGCCGTTAATAACAGATAAAGGCTTTTGCCCTGTAACCAATTCAAGAAGCACAATTCCAAAACCATATACATCTCCTTTCAAAGATGCTACCATGGTGCTCGAATACTCAGGTGCTACATAACCTAACTCCCCCAAATCCCCGTTATTGAATGAGCTATCATTTGAATCGCGAGATCCAACTAGCCTTGCCAATCCGTAATCTGTAATCCTCGCATCAAAATCATCATCAAGAAGTATAGCATTGGAGCTAATGAACTGATGTAAATACGGCGGTTGGCATCCATGATGCAGCCAAGCTAACCCTCTAGCAGCTCCCACGCCAATCATAAGCCGAGTTGGCCAATCCAAAATAGCATCACACAATCCACTATTGTGCAACTGTGAAAACAATGTGCCATTGGGCATATGCTTATACACCAACAGTCTCTCATCTTCCACAACACAATAACCTAAAAGCGGCACCAAATTTGGATGTCTAAGCTCTCCTAACCTATTCATCTCCGACTTGAACTGTTTCTCACCAAACGCACAAGCACTAAGCCTCTTCACTGCAAGCGCAGACCCATCAGATAAATCCGCTTTGTAAGAAACCCCAGTTCTTGAAGAAACATCTATATTCCCTGAACTAAAATTGTTTGTAGCGTCCATTAAATCACCCAATTTGACCTTCACAATTGGTTTCTGGAACAAAGTCACCTGAACAAGCTTGTGTGACCTCAACAAACTAATCCAATCACTATCGTCCTTAGATTTTCCGGCACCATAACCTTTCTTCTTCCTACTACCTTCTCTCATAAAGAACCACCAGAAAATCACTAATCCCACACACAAAGATCCAACAGCGCCAAGGACTCCAGCTACTATGATGATACTCAGGTTTTTTCCGTTCAACGCGCCGCATCTCGATAAGGGCTTCCCGCAAAGTCCATCATTGCCGCTGTAATCGTCTTCTCCGAACCGAGAAAGCTCGGAAGGAATCGTACCGGAGAGATCGTTTCCGGCGAGAGAAAGACGTCTGAGTCGATCTAATCGACTTAATTGAGAAGGAATCGAACCAGAAAGCTTATTGTCACTAAGAATCAATGCGTTTAAGAACTTACAATCCACGATCTGAGTCGGAATCGATCCACCAAGCTTATTCCCAGACAGATCTAACGTGACGAGATAAGGAAGCCAAGAACAAATTTGGGCAGGAATAGAACCAGAGAGATCATTTCCGGAGAGATCCAGAGACTGTAAACTATGACAAAGCTTAAGCGACTCAGGAATCTCACCAGCAAGTTGCATCGACTGAAGCTGAAGAGAAATAATTCGATTCTCTTTCTCGTTCCAGCAGGAAACACCAGTGAGCTTACAAATTGATGAAGCCGACGAGTTTGGGAAAGACCAGCTACTGAGTCGACCAGAAGGATCAGTGAGTGAATTCTTCAAACCTTGGAGACAAAGAACGTCGTCTTCAGCAGAAGAAGAACACAAAAACGAGCTAATGAAGATAAGCCATAAGAGAGTAATGAAGGTCTTAGTCATGATAAAGCTGGATCTAAGTTCTCTAGGGTTTTTCCTTAGAGAAGGTGAAAAGCAGAGAGCTTCTATGGCAGAAGATTGGTCATTGACTGTGTGATACTCATGAACCCAAAAGAAAGCGAAACCTTTTTTTTGCTCTTTTGACTTCTTTCTTTCTAATCTTTTTCGGTATTTTTGTTTGTTGGGTATTAGATGGTTTATTTTGTTTACGAAAAAGAATCTTCTAGCAAAACGGCGCCGTCATGGTTGGTCAGTTTTGGTCTTTTAGATTGGTCAGATTAGTCTTCACTGAAGTTGCAATCGAAAGTGAAAGCTATAGTATTAGATGCAAACTACAAAACATTTCTTAACAGAACATCAGCCAGTAACCATTTATTTTTCATTTTTTAAAATTCCAACTGGTCAAATTATAAATTGAATTCTTTGCTGAGTATACATTACTAGAGTTTGAAACTTGTTATAAAGAAAAAGACAACAAAATTTTGTAATAGAGAGACATCACTAAAACAAAAGTTTGTTTCAGCCCAGTGGGCTTTGAAACTATTTACTTACATTAAAGCCCATAAAAGATAACCCGTATGTCACCAAGATATCAACCAAACAAGGATCCAAAGACTTAAATTCATAGAATAACGAGGGGAAAAAAATGATTTTGTAGTGAATTGCCAAAATTTACATGTGATCAAACTCTAAGAAACAAAAGATTAGAAGGCAATTCAAATCTCCCCACCAACCAAAAAGAAATTTAAAAATAAGAAACAAAGAGAGAAATATTGATGAAGATTTTGTATGTATCCTCGTTAAAATGTTGTGAATAAATGTACAGATGCTGAAATTATCTCAGAAATAAACTAAGTAAAAAAGTCATTCTTGTTGTCGTCTCTGCCAAGGTAAATTACCAGTGACTTGATCTGCAAAATTTGACAAAACCAAATCCTTCAAACCTGTATCCCACACTTCACAGAACCGTCGTTTCCAATCTGACGGCTCAATGGCCTCTGTCCCGAGTCCAGGAGCTCGATCTTTAGACCCTTGATTCTGATTCTCCTGCCAGTCCACAACATAAGTAGCCACTCTTCTGTAAAACTTAGCTTTAAAAGTCTCCCAAACTTGGTACTTATAATGGTTCACTACTGCAACACTCTCCACCAAACTCATTTGCCCAACTCCTTCTTTCAAATGAAAATGATGAACTTCGTTGAGCAATGAGCTTGTAAGCAGTTCTGGTCGGACTATCGATTTATGTCTCTCGGGATTCGCTTGTCTGCAAGTGTACCCCACGGTCACACCTTGTGATGGAACCGAAGTCAGACCAGAAGGACCGTAACTATGACATTCTGTTCTGATCTCTCCAACAAGATCCCAAGAAGTGTAGTTAGATACAAGCGATCTTAAAGCATTTTTGCTTGGTAAGCCTTGAGAGCGATGTGTAGGGAAGTAGTAGAACTCGTCAACATCGAAGAATCCAACCCAATTGCATTCTTCTTTCGCTCTCACCGCACAGTGAGAAAAACCGGCTTCTTGAGTCTTGATCCAAGGCCAAACATGTCGACTCACATTGTAACTCTCTGAACTAAGCAATTCAATCTCGTCTTCTATACCATCATCACTGTTGTTATCGTATATAAACCAGCGTTCAACACCAAGCCATGAATGATACATAATCCATTCACGCAAGAACGGAGCTTGGTTCCATAGCATTGTGCAAACACAAAGCTCATGCTTAATCCCACTCTTGTTCTTCTTCTTCTCAATCGAATTTGAACCGTAGATTTTCGCAACTGAAGGCAAAGCAGGTGAAGATCTTCCTCTAGGATCAATGTGAATTACGCTCACTCGAAACGTCATCTCTGGATTTAGCTTCAAAGTCTGAGGCAAATTACACCTCACAACTTCTTGCGCTGCAGCAAGAGCTTGAGTCACCAACACTTCAACACCATCTTTCATCTCTGAATGTCTAATCTCAAATTGACATTTGTAAAAAGAAGGATCTGATTCCTTATGAGGCCTTCGAGTCAATCCCTTAGCAAATACAACCACCGTGTCTCCGTCAATCACTGCCTCGTAACCAACCTTTTCCCAATTATAAACTCGACGGCTCTGCTCCTTTTTGTTCTTCTTCTTCTTCACCAAATCTCCACGAAATTGCAAACCAACCGATGAAGAATAGTTCGAAGGAGCATTAGGGCACCGAACAATCGATCTAAACTCATCGAGTTCATCAGTAGAAATCGAAGGCAACACCAACGGCTCTTCCTTTACTCCACGATAAACACAAAGTAGGGATTTCTCACCTTTCCCAATTCTACTAGAAAGAATCAGCAATAAATGGTCAGGGAATTGGACTCTGTCATCAACTCTCAATGGAGGAAATCTTCCGTGAAACGAACGCTGAATCGAATCCATAGATGATAAGACGGAGAGAGCAGGAACACGAAGAGACGGTCTCAGAGAATCGGAACGGACAGAGAGTGTAGAAATTCGGCCGGAAGATAAGAAGAAGAGCAAAACGAAGAAACAGCAGAAGCATAAGATTAAATACCTTCGAGACAAAAACTGTCCTTTCAGTTGCTGTTTATTCCGTGCTTTTCTCTTCTTCCCATTCTCATACTCCATCTTCTTCTTCTTCTTCTTTGGCCAACAAAACTGGAACTTCTTTCTTCAAACAGAACACGAGGGTGCTTAAGAAACTGATCTGGAGAAGGTTTTACTCAGGGAGAAGAGATCTGTTGTCTTTCGCCGGCCGACAAAAGTGCTTCCTTCTTCTTCAATTTTAAAAGAAAGGAAATATCAAAAAAAAAAAAAGGAATTAAATTTCTTTATGGAAATAGAAATTCAAAATTGCAAAGAAAGAAAGAGAATAATCGTTGTGATAGAGAAGGAAAGAAGAAATACAGGGAGAGATACGCGTTCTGCGAATCTCGAAAGCCACCGATTAGTAACACTAATCATTGTGTACATTTTTATGTTAATTAAAGTAATTAAGAGTTTTAAGTCATTTTCAAAGGCTTTAATGATTCCAGTTAAGGCGAGAAAGATGCCACTAGTTGTGTGACTTGTGTCAAAAGATGCTACAATGAGGTGGACCATTTTCCTCTTTTGTTTTCATATATTTTAATATTTTGAGGTTTGGAAAAAAAAGATAGACCTTTGATACTGCGACAGTTGTGTAACGTTGCGTGGCCTTTTAGGTTTGCTGCAAATAATTATTGTTTTTAAAGATTCGACGGAGGACCAAGCCTCGTTGGGACAAAGCATGATTGATTTTGAAAGTAATTAAGGCTGCGAATGTGTGTAGCATACGAATTGGTCGGTGTAGAATATGATGGTTGATGACTTTAATTTGGTCATATACACTTAAAACAATAATATCGAAAACCGTCATTAAACTCTAACCTCATTCTATTTTTTTCTCTAAACTCTATTAAAATTATTTTTAATCCCGTATTGTATTGTTCATTACTCTACTATAGAGTTAAACTTTTTTTATATGCAAAATGATCTTTTAACTTTTAAATGTGATAATTATACACTTAACTAGTAATATATACAGTAACCATTACAATTTGATATTAAAATAATAATTTAGTTTATAAAAAGTATATGTATAATTAACTAATATTTTAGAATACAACATTTAATAAAAATACAATAACATAAGTAAAGATTTCATAGGTTACATGTTTATTCTACTAAAAAAAATTTTATTGGTCGGATTTATTCTACTAAGATTTGATTGTACATTAATAATAATTTCTAAGAGCATCTCCAATAAATTGTTCTCTTCTACTTTAAATTTGAATTTTTAAAATTTTGTAGTATAAAAATAAAATATATTGGTCAAAATTATAACTAGATGTTATGTGAAAATAAAAAGTAAGGAAAAATATATATTTTAAGAATATTCTCTATAGAACGAAAATTAGAGTAATGAATTTGAGCAAAACTCAACTCTGGGCCACAAATGGTCAGCCCATTAGCCAAATTCTTACATAATGTAGGCAATGAGACTTTATCCCTGGATATGCAAGTGCGTCTGTCTTTAGTAGACTTATCGTCTAACACTAGATTAAATGTCACATGCAGAGTTAATCCATTATAGAGTAATGGGTTGGAGATGCTCTTAGTGATGTAAAATTTGAAATTAATTGAGATTTCTTATATATACATCTATATATATATGTATATCAGTATAATTTTTTTTCAACTCAATAAATGCATTACTACCTCACCAAGATGGTGATAAGTCTACAAAGTTCGAACCATTAGCAGTCTCCTTTACATTACGAACGAGAGAATCTGCTTTATAGTTCAAAATGCAATGAATTACATAAAGAGAAAATAATCTAAAAAGACATCTCAACCTTGTAAAGTTATCCTGATATGATCTGAAAGTCGGCCAATCAATAAAAGAGGAGAAGATCTTCAAAACATTTTTGTGTTTAAATTTTAAATTTATTGATCAACAAAATTGATATGTACAAAAATGGTTAGCAATCAAAACCAATAATCTGATTCTGACCCACAACCTCATTCAAGTGCATGTTGATAAGCGATCATTAAAAGCCAGCCATCATGGAAATGAAAACCTTAGGACCTTTTGAGGGAACTAAATAAGTTTACTCCAATAAACCTTATCACAAAGCTTCAAGAGCTTTCTCCAAACCCTAGAGACTTGAGAGTTGTCTTTTGCATCTCAAAAAGAAGTATAATGTAGAAGCAATTGTTTAATTCCACGCCAGGTAGAGAAAACTGACGATTAAACCAGTCTCCAAATAAGATGATATGCAAAAACTTTTGATGAGGCCAAATTTACCTTTGTCTTACAAGAAACGTTTGGGGAGCTAGACCATAAGAATGTTGAGCTTAATCACTCAATGTCCTTGAGACATTTGTTGGGAAGATAGAAAGTAGAGCACCAAAATTAGTTGTGTTTGAGATAACTTATTAGATCAACTGCAGCCTACCAACAAACGACAATGACTTGGAGGTCAATGACTTCATGCAAGAACATATCTTTGAGAGTAATGGCTCTTAGACACACTTTGTCATCAATTTGGTTGTCAAATGGAGCCCTAGGTATCAAATGGTAGAGTACATGTGGCAATACATGCATTTGCAGTAGCATCATACAGAGGATAATTGTCCCATTCTGCAATAAATATTGAAGATTTTGCAACATTAATGACTAAAGTAGACATTTCACCAAATTCTTTCATAACCTCTAGAATACCCAATAATGAGCAAGAAAATTCATTTACAAAGACTAAGATGTCATCAGCAAAAGTGAGGTGTGTTAAACAAGTCTCCTTGCGTGAAGGATAATAACCAAATCGAGATTGACTAGCGGCTTTATTGAGTAATTTGGATAGGACATAGTTTAACGATGACATAAATGTATGTGGATAAGGAGCAGCCTAATCGAATTCCTCGTGAGTTGGTCAAAAAGTCGTCAAGTTCACCGTTAATAACAATTGAGAAGTTGGCCATGGATATGCAAGTACAAATCTATTGTACAAACTGGTCAGGAATTTGCATGGCTAAAAAGAAAAGATTTGATGAAGTTTCGATTCACTGTGTCAAACACCTTTGCGATATCAAATTTTATTGCACAATGAGGAGAATTGATGTCTTATGGTAATCTTTGACTAACTCGATAGCCAAAAGGACGTTCTATAGTAATAGCCTATGTTTAACAAATGCGCTCTGATTCGGTTTCATAACATATGGAAGGATATATTTAAGGCGGTTAGCAAGTAGCTTGGATATTACTTTATAGAGAAGATTGTAATATGCAACTAGGGGTGTCAATGCAGGCTTTAAACACACGGGTTATGCTTAGACCGCTCCGTTATGGGGCGGGTTAGGGTTATATATTTTATGTTCAAATAAAAAGTGGGTTTTGCGGGTTAGTCCATCATGGACAACGAGTTAATGCGGGTTTGACCATTTGGTCAGCGAGCCGACCCGCGGACATATTAAAAATTACAAAAATAATCAAAATTTATAAATATCAAATTAAATAAAAAATTATAATGTTGAGTAATATATAATGTTAATATAAAACATAATTGTCTCTTAATTTTGTAAAGTCAAACCCTTTAGAATAAATTAACGAATAATTTTACCCCTTTTATTTATCAAATTCATGTTTTATATTATTAAAATGTTTCATAACATACATATTGTGCATCTTATGGTTTTATAATCTTATTTCTAATACATTTTAAAAAAAATTATTTTGTATATTAAAATAAAAACACAATTAAGAAAACCGCGGACAGACCGCATAACCCGCGGTCATGAAATGAGGCGGGTTAGGGTTATTATATCTATGATCGCGGGTTATATGGGTTGGCCCTTTTAACCCGCAAATAAAGTTGGACCCGCAGCGAAGCGGGCTAAATGGGGCGGGTTAACCTGCATTGACACCCCTACATGCAACTGGTTTATAGTCCCACATTAAGGTAGTTGCTGAGTGCTTGGGGATAAGAGAAAGAGTAGTTACATTGACTCTAGTAGGCTAGAACCCAAATAGGAAAATAACTACAGAGCAATGATAAAGTCCTGCCAAATAACTGACCAAACATATTTGTAAAATTCATTGAAAAACCATTAGGCCATGTAGCTTTATTTAGAGGCATAGAGAACACGATTTTCGTGATCTTCTCAACTAGTGCAACGAGTTTTAAGGCAGAGGTAGTCAAAAAATGATACTCCACCAGGTTAGAAAGATCATGCGAGGTAGTTGAATTTAAAGAGCTCACTTGCTGATGAAAGAATGTAGAGAAATATGAGACAATTTCCTTCTTGATTGCTTCAATGTTTGATAGAATTTTTAAGAAAGTATTAGTCTATTACCAAATGTAGAATTTTGGAAAGCCTTTATTAATAAGGGGAAATTATAGTAACTATCATAAATACCAAAACTAATTAAGTATCTAGCATGTAGTTTTTGAAATTAGGTAAATGACAGTAGTGCCATGTGTGGAGAAGACCAAAGTAACCCTGCAAAAAAAAATATTTGATTTCGCAAATGAAATCTTAGTGGTCCACCTTCTCTCTCTGGCGATTCTTAGATATTGAAAATGGTGGAGTTACTGCGTCCTGAGCAGTTGCTTGCGCCCCTTGAAAATTGGATTGGAGGTAATAACCTAACTAGAGAATTTTTCGTTTGTATGATTGTTTGGGAAATCCTCAAATTGTTATTGGGTTATTGGATTTGGAAATTCTTCAGGATCTTAAATTAAATTTGATAATGGCGGATTTGATTTGAAGATTATTATTTTATAGATTCGCTGCAAATTTGTAAATTTTAAATGACAGCCATAGCTGAGTTGTAGATAAGCTTTAAAAACATTTGAAGAAGATGAAGATGATATGATCACTAACTATGATAACAACAACAAATAAAAGTTTTGCAATAATTACGTTTATAAGAATGCAAAATAAATATGAATCGGGTTACAAATTCATTTGAAGGCAATTAATTTGTTTGCATATACATTTCCAAACAAATTCAAGGACTTTGGTGTTTAAGAACACTGATTCAAAACGAAGTACAGATAACATAGATACAGACATTCAATACCCCAAAACACTTACTCAGACCCATTTATATACATTGATTTCATCATTGTTTATTAGGGATTCTAACTCTAATTTTTTTTTTATTTTGTAGATTCGTTATAATTCTGTAAATTATCAGTATATAAGTATGCAAAAGGAAGATATAACGGGTAAAAGAATTATTTACGATAAACTTATTCGTTTGCATTAGAAACAAGGTGACAGAACTTACTGCTTAAGAACCCCATATTCTAAATAAAGTACCCTGAACAGAAAAATACACAATCAATACGCCAAATCACGTAATGAAGGCTAGTTATACAGTAGGTAGGGAATCATGAATCTGCGAAAATCATATGAATGTATATGTTAGGGAATGAAGGCTAGTTATACACAATCAACACACCAAATCAAGTAATGAAATCCAGTTATATAGTAGGTATGGAATTGCGAATCTTTGAAAAATAGGTGTTAAATTATTTGGTAGATGCAAATGTATATGTTAGCTGTAAACGTATATGTTAGTTTCAAAATTATGTGATAAAGATGTCTGGATAAAAATGGACAAGAATTTGCAAAATGAAACACGTTTACATAGTACATAATATACAATGTTAGGGAATGAAGGCTAGTTATACACAATCAATATGCCAAAGCAGGTAATGAAGGCCAGTTATACAGTAGGTAGGAAATCGCGAATCTGCGGCAATCATGTGAATGTATATGTTAGAGAATGAAGGCTAGTTATACACAATCAATATGCCAAAGTAGATAATGAAGGCCACTTATACAGTAAGAATGGAATCGCGAATCTTCGAAAAGCAGGTGTTAAATTATTTGTTAGATTCAAACATGTAGGTTAGTTGTAAACATATGTGTTAGCTGCAAACTATGTGAAAAAGATGTCTGGATAGAAATGGATAAGAATTTGCAAAATGAAACACGCTTACACAGTACATGACATATAATGTTAGGGAATGAAGGCTAGTTATACACAATCAATACACCAAAGCAAGTAATAAAGGTCAGTTATACAGTGGGTAAGGAATCGTGAATCTTCTAAAAGCAGGTGCTAAATTATTTGTTAGCTACAAACATATATGTTAGCTGGAAATGTATATATTAGCTGCGAATTTATGTGAAAAGATGTCTAGATAAAAAAAGACAAGAGTTTGCAAAATGAAACATGATTACACAGTACATGACATATAAATAAGCATAACAGTGGATGGTCATAGGTTGTTTTGCATAAACACAGAGAGCAAATATCTTGCAGTGGTAGTCAAGTTTGTCCATCTCTTTGCACCTTCCTGAATCATTTACATCATGTGATCGACCTTCTTTTCGATTTCTTCATCGGACCAAATCAGGTCTTCTTCTTTGTGACAACATATTTCGGTTATAATGCAAACCAAATGGGTGGGTGCAAAACATCATGAAAAGTACTCCAGAGGGGCCCCCATAGGTAGTAGCTTTCTGGAATGAGTAATGAGGAGATTGATAAATGTGCAAATACGTAAGATAAATGCATAACAAGTTGGGGGCAATCGATAAAGTTATCTGCAAACAAATGGTAGAAATGAACTTACGGTGTCGATGGGATCCTGAGGGCCTCGAGAGGACGGGTCAGAGGAAGTTACCTGGTGGGAATACCATTGGTCACAAAGGTGTAAAATAAATAAGAAAATGCAAAAACTTTGTGGAGATGCAAAATACAAAGTTAATTGTAACTGCAATCAGAATAAAGAGTTTAGTGGTTTAAAACAAAGTTGGAAAGCTTGTGTTGTGTAAGAATAGACACAATCGAATACCACCAAAACATGCGACATCTAACTAGGGCGAGAGCACAAAATCTGAAAAGTGGAAGGCAAAAAGGACCTAATTTTACCAGATACACAGTGAAAATCAAACCCATACAACCTAATTTCATTTTCTATGTATAGATAAAAGGAGCTTATGCACCACAACATCTAATTTAACAATATATTTAACCGTAACTTAATTACTTTACAGAAACAAGAATGTTTTGAATATAACTTTAAACATTGTCTTGCACTCCATGTCAATTTGTAAAACAGAATCAAACGACGGTTATGCCTGTTACACAGTTCGAATCATAACAAAAACTCAACATGCTTAAACACACAACAATCATACTTTAAGACCCATAAAAAACCACTCACTGACACGTATGCAAAACACAAATAAAAATGTTGCGGTTTTACGTATGTAACTATGCAAAATCAAATGTGTATCTGGTAACTAATTTATTTGAAATCAACTGATTTTTTTTGCATATATCATTAGAAACAAGCTGAAGAATTTGGTGCTAAAAATCACCAACGAAGAACACCAAAACTCGTACCACACCAAGAAATCAAATGAAATCAGATTCTAAAACTCACCAACGATGAACACCAAAAGTCATACCACACCCTCAATATCAAACAAAATCATATCCAAAAACTCACTAACAAAGAATACCAAAACCCAGACCAATAAATTTGATTAGCTTTATCACATAGAACGATCCAATCTTGAAGCCACTTAAATCCAATGATCAAATCATGAAACCCAATTACAGAGATTTAATTTCCTAATATTTAAAGATAGTTGATATGAGCTGATTTTTTTTTTTGTGAAAAAAAAAGATTAGACGAGAAGAGAATTTAATTGTAAAAGTTGCATAGGAAAAATAGAAAGGAAGAAGATTGGAAAAAGGTGAGAGAAATAGATAAGAGCTGAGAAAATCTAGGAGAAAAAAGATGACATTCTAGATTTTTGTCGTGAGCAAATAAAAAAATAAAATTGATTCTGCAAATCAAATAAAATATTCATATTTTCTTGTAAGTAGGGAGAAAATTATCCAAATATTTAGAATAGTCTCCTATAAATTTAGGATACACTTAAGAACTATATGCTAAAACTTATTATAATAATTACCTAATTTTCCCTAAAAAAAAGCTGAACTGTTATAGATTTTTAAATAACTCTAAATGTCCGTGTATAAAACTAAAAATATACATTAACTACAAATTCCATTTTTCTTTTATTTTTAATTTTTTAAAAGATTATATGTTGATTGGGATCTAAGATACGTGTCACTTTTGTTACATGTGTTTGTACTATTTATATAGTTTTTCAAAAAAGTTTAAAGATGACATCAAACATATAGTTTAATTGGTAAAACAAGATCTGGTCAGTCTGGTGAAGAACACGTTTCAAGTCAATTAAATAATTAAATTTAGTGATATATGAGTTTAAATGGTTAGTTATGTAATGAAAAAGATCTATTATATTAGTATTGGTATGTCTAATTAAAATAGCAACATCGGCTTCTCACAAGTCTGTCGTATTACAATGCATAGGTCGTGACGAATGTGACGCTGAAGGCGATCGTTCTTCATCCATATTGCGTTGCCGACCTCAAATTTTAGTTCATTTAATCAGTGAGTTTGAAGAACCCACATACAATTTTGCTAAGGGTATAGTAGGAAATGAAAATAATTCTATATCTTTGGATTTGAGGTTGCTTAGTCTGTCCTCTATAGACCGACATAGTTTTTAATTTTTAACTTGTTACCGACTACTTCGATACGTGTATCTGGTGAACTTATTCTGATTTTTATAACCGCCGAAATCTCATATTTAAATTTAGATTAATTTTAGAAATTATAAGAATTTTGGTTTTTAATTTCTTAAGCCTTTGTTGGTAGGCTAATGATATTTTTACAGTTTAGAAGACTCAAAAAATTGATGATCTCATCCAGTGATGGACCTAAAAATTATTTTTATTGGGTCAGGATATCAATTAAACGGGAAAATATTTTTTTACAGAAACAGAAAACATATTGGTCAGTGATAAATATTATATAATAATACAATCAAATTATATAATCGATGATATAATTAATGTATTAAAAATAGCTGAGTTACCTGAATTTGGTGGTTAGGATAATTCAACTTTGGCATTAAGAGTTTAATTTGTCTCCACTACATAGGATAGACTAAAAAGAATTTTAGGCAGGAGGTTTTAGACTATAAATCTAATCTTATCGATCTAATAGCTAACAAAAAAATATGTTTTAAGAATTAGGTCAATTTCAAATAAAATAATTATTGAATAAGGTAATATTGTGTGTTTATGAGATATCGTACATAAATAAAATGAGTTGTGAGTTGATTAAATGAGTGTTGGTGAGATGAACGGTAAATATTCCTATAAACTAAAGTTTATTTTTTTGTTGAAAATGCCTATAAACTAAAGTTATTAGTTTTAGTTACTTGAGTGTCAAAGTACTAAAAGAATCTAAATTTGGTTTAAACAAAAACATAATTTATATATTATATTTTCTTTCAAAATTTTAGTGGTTCAATTAAATCTTCTCTACATCCGCTGATGAACTCATTTTAGTTTTGTAATAGATTTTTCAATCTATACATACTTATATATACACTAAATTTTCTAATAGCACAAGAATAAAGAGAGAGTGATGGATTGTCGATTATGCATTGAGCTCAATTAGATATGTATATACATTGCTAGCCAATTAGATATATTACTAAGTGAACATAGCTAGTTTAATTTGAGTTGTGTCTAGGTGTGAGTATTTTCTATTTGTTTAATAAGTGTGAGTAATTGTTCATTGAATGATTCTGTAATCAATCATATTTTAGAAGAAAATAAAAAATGGTATATTGATTGATTCTATAATGAGTCATATTTAGACGGTTAGAAAATAAAGTTTTAAATTTATTAATCGATTCAATAATGAGTCATCATAATATAAAAAGAGATAAATTAACCAAATAAGGGAATGGGGAACGTGGAGATTAGTTATAAGCCTGTATTAGGTTTAGGAAAGTGGGTGCACATATTGCTTTACATTCGCTGTATTCATGTTCCTTTCTTGCCATTTTCTTATAAGTAATGAAATAATGAATACTAGAAGATAAATGGAATGTGCCTTCCATTACAATTATAATTATATATCTGTCTTTTCATTTCACTTTTATGTTTGTCATTCTTCTTTTCTTTGAATGATTGCAATGCAACAACCAGCAACATTCTCCTTTATGTTGTCTATACTTTACTTTTGTTGTTATCTACAATGAGTCAAACAACTCCTAACAAAATCACAATAATACTACCTCATGTATAAACGTTGATGTTAACGTAAATTGTGCATCGTAATGACAAACTAGAATGCTACCAGGCTATTATTGTTATTTTAATAATCGTGTTTAATGGTATTTGTTCAAGTACTTATATATGGATTTTGCATATTTGAACTATATATTATTCATGTATTCTATATATTATATAAGTAAATGTTTCTTTTTTTTTAATAATCTCGTATATGTTATTGCATAAATGAAATTTTGTTGGATAATATATTTTTAATTTGAGTTGAATAAGTCTTAGTATTTCGTTTGAATAATAATATATATCTGCTTACTTTAAACATAGATTTTTTGAATGATAATTATCTTCTTGTTTTTTTTTTACCAAAGATTTTTTTATTTGAAAGTATATATTAATTTTATTTAAAAACTATTTAGGTATTTCTTTTTTTTAGAATAGATCGATCAAGTAAAATATATTGTTGCTATGATTATAATCAATATGATTTTTATTTTTATTTTTTAGTATTTCATAGTAAAAATGTAGTTAAAATGAAGTTTTAGAGGAAAATAAGACATTAGACTTTACAAATTATTATTATAAAAAATATTTGTTAAATGATTTCATAGAAAAAATAGGGAAATGTAGAAGTAGGTAGATTAGGAAGTTATGAAAATAAGAGCGGAGTGGAACGCGTATAGATTTTGGGGTCATGGCCAACCTTTATCGTTTTCTTTTCGATTAACTGGTTAATATTCTATTTAAAAATATATGAATAAAATATGAAGACTTTAGTGATCGTGGATTTTATATGGGTTTCTTAAATAATGCTTTTTTATTTATTATTGTGTGTTTGAAAAAGTTTAATAGGATGAAATGTTTCTTATGATTGATCAAAAATTTAGGGATCAAAACTAAATTAAAAAAGTATGATAAAGGTTATTACAAAAAAAAACCTCTATTTTAATAAATAGAGATAGTGTTGACTACCAATACATTTGCTTTCTTTCCATTTTTGGGTTAACCACCAAACACAAGTTTCCGAAATTTTACTACAATGTTCTAAACTTTGACCAAACACCAGTTTCCAAAAGTTCACAATGTTCTAAACACTAACGAGATACATGCATGGCTCTGTTCGGTTTATGAAGAACCTAATTGGAATTTACGAAATACCACTAGGTTTTGCAAAAATACAAAACATCAATTACTTTCATAATTAGTTGAGAAAATGAGAAACAGCAGAATTATTTGACTTCTGCTCTAAAATGAGCACCATGATTTATTCATTGTCACAAAATTCATAACGATTGGGTAACAATGTAAGTACAATAAAAATTTCATTGTCACCATCGTTCTCTTTGATACAAAAAAAAAAAAACAATGTAACTACAATTAAAGTCAATCTTTTGCATTGGGCCCAGTTGGGGTGGCCTTAAAAATAAAAGAGCCAGACGATTCGATATTCTGACTACAAAAATCCGTGAAAGTCTAACAATATCAAACTGAGTTTTAAAGAAAAAACTTGAACCAAGTTCTATTTTATATTAGTAATTGAAGATATATGTCGTTACAATAGTTATTTGGCCGCCAAATGGCATACGCTAAGTTTTCTGGTGTCATGCGGTATTTTGTTCGCTTTAAGCACAAACAAAATGTGATAATAATACCAATATAACTGTTCATAGAAAAAAAAAAGTTTTACCAAGACAATGCTCTACAAAATTTATAAATTTGCTTTTAGCACAAACAAAATATGATAATAATGTGAGTTTTAATGAGGTTGATGATTGAGAGAATGGAAATAATCAAACTGAAGAATAATGAGATGGAGAGTTTGTCTTCGTGAGTAAGCTAGAGAGATTGTGAAGAAGAAACTCTTCTTTCTTAATTAAAAATGTGTAAGATACGTTACAATATAAAGAAGAAACAAAGCTATACAAAATAAGTTAAAAAGTTACACCTTGCTAATGATGGTTTGTAAGAAAAAGAGGATTAGCATAAAGTCATGCTGCTTTTCCCATAAATGAAAAAGGTGGAGCTTGTACTTTCGTCAACTTACTCCAACGGTTACAAGGAACATTTATTTGATTTTCAATCAACTCTAGGATAATTAGAAAACTTAGTTATGTCTTCTAATTACTTCTCTAAGTTAGCACTCCCCTCAAACTTGAATCCGCAAAATAGTCTTTAAGGACAAGCTTGCAAACTAAGTCAATTCACTTCATTAACAATCTTAGCATAGAAAACTCAATGGGACAAAACTACGCATAATGAAAAAGAGTGTGAATGATTATAGTCTCGTCATGTCAATAAGACCAAGTTTGGAATGGATGTACTCACACACCCTTGTGCTTGCGGCTTCTGTGAAATTATCAAGTTGCTTCACTCCTAGTATAACCTTAATGTGTTTGGTTCTTTCATGAAACACTGAATTAGAAGCTATATGAAGGGCAGCTTGATTATCACAATGCATTGTGATGGGGTCATGAGATTCAATCCCAATTTTTTAGGAGAGCCTTTAACAATATTAACTCATCAGTGAGCTTCCTCATGGCTCTATACTCAGCTTCAGCACTCGAACATGACACCATTTTCTATTTCTGGCTTTTCCAAGTAATTAGGTTGCCTCCAAGAAACGTGCAATACCATGTGGTTGATTTGCGGTCTTGTCTATCTCCAGTCCAATCTCTATCAAAGTATCCTACAATGGTTGTGCTTTCATTCCAACCCATCCATATGCCTTGTTTTAGAGTTTCTTTGAGATATCTAAGGATTCGGTTGACCACTTCCCAATGATGTACCTTAGGACTTTGCATATGTTGACTCACCTGATATACAACAAAACACAAGTCAGAACGGATAATTGTGAGATATATCAACTTACAAATCATTCTCTGATATAGATGAACATCTTCAAACGACTGTTGCATTCTCCCCCTTGCGCGTTACTTTGTAGGCATCCTCAAGTGGGGTCTTGGCTGACCTTTTACCTAGTGTACTTGCCTCATTCAAAAGATCAAGTGTATACTTAATTTGGGATAAGAAAAGACCTTCCTTAGATCGGTAAACTTCAATCTCAAGGAAGTATTTCATTTCTCCCAAATCATTAATGTCAAAAACAGATTTGAGGTGCTCTTTAATACCTTTGATACATTTTTTATCACTTCCTGTGACAAGGATGTTATCCACATATATGAGAATAACCACAATACCATCCTTACCTTGAAGCGTGAAGAGTGTATGGTCAGCTTCCAACTTTCTAAATCCACGATCTCGCAAGGTATGGCTCAGCTTGTGGTACCAAGCTCTTGGAAATTGATTGAGTCCATATACTGCTTTGCAGATTCTCAAAACATTTCTAGGAGCTACTATGTGTTCTAGACCAGGTGGTGGGATCATACAAACCTCATCCTTAAGTTGTCCTTGCAAGAATGCATTCTTGACACCCATCTGCCATAATTTCCAATCAAGATTAGTAGCCAAAGATAATACAACACGTACCGTATGCAGTTTGGACACAAGTGCATATTTGTCATGATAGTCTTCTCTATATGTTTTGGTGAAGCCTCTAGCCTCAAGTCTTGCTTTGTACCGCTCAATTATACGATCACTCTTATACTTGATGGTGAACACCCATCTAGACGTGACATCCTTCTTCTCTAACGGTAATGTGGCCTTATCCCAAGTATGGTTTATGTCCATAGCACCATGTTCTTCCCCTACAGCATCATACCAAACTTGATGTTCTTTAGCATCTTCATATGTGCTTGGAACATGGTGTTGGTAAGTTTGAATCAGTTTCAACTATACCACCAACTTTTGCAACACCAAGACTGGCAGATATATCATTCTATGAGTGGGAACATTGCCTAATGTCTGTGTAGGCTCACGACTATGACTTTGGGAGTTTATCCCTTGAATATGATCTTAAAGACCCTGTAAGGTCGCAACCTGATCCGAGTTTGAATGAGAGAGATCCTAAAGGCTTTCCCAATCCTTGTTATCATAGAATCCTTTTGTATCCATAAACTTGACGTCTCAAGAAACTAACACACGCCTTGTTTTTGGTACCACTTGTAACCCTTTTGAGTTGTGGAATAACCAATGAACATCCTTTTTTCACTCTTAGCCTATAACTTTTTCTTTTGCTCTCTCAATACTTATACAAAGCAAATACACCCAAAAACTCGTAAGTGGTTAATGTATGGCTTAGTTTAGTTTAGTACCTCAAATGGAAAAATATCTTGAAGAACTTTAACTGGAATTCAATTGATGAGATAACAAGCTGAGGTCACAACATCACTCCAAAATATCTTAGGGACATTTGTATGGAACATCATAGACCTTGCTACTTCCATCAAATGGCAGTTTCTCCTCTCAGCAACCCTATTTTGTTGTGGTGTGTATGGACAGGTTGTTTGGTACACAATTCCATGTTGGGCTAGGTGTTGTTTGAATGCATGGCTAGTGTATACTCCACCATTATTTGTTCTCAAAGTTTTAATCTTGCCATTATATTGGTTAGTCACATAAGTTTAGAAATTCGCAAATGCTTCTAAAACCCTATCTTTCGATGGCAAAATGTTAACCAAGTGTACATGGATTTCTCATCAATGAAGGTGAAAAAGTACTTATGATTTTCCCTAGACAAGCAAGGAAAGGTCAAAACATCATAATGAATTAGATCAAAACAATGTTCATAAAGCGTCGAAGACTTAGGAAACACTGATTTACAATGTTTCCCAAGTAAACAAGCTTCACAATAATCAGTCTTAAAAGAAATATTAGGTAGCAACAATCCTAATGCACGAGAATGAGGATGACCAAGTCTAGCATGCCACAAAGCATTCTCATTACTACAACCAGACATAGATAAACATAAAAATGGTAAAGATAAATCTGTATCTCTCCTAGAATCTTTAAGGAGATATAATCCATCTTTGGTGACTCATTCTCCAAGGACCTTGCCACTCTTAATATTTTGAAAGCAAACTCAATCAGGCTCAAAGCTCTACAATTATGTTCACACACAGTCTTGGTCACACTTAACAAGTAAGATGTGAATGTAAGCATGTAAAACGCTTTAGAACTCTTATTAATTAATTTCAAATCATTAATACCTCTAATAGGCACCTTCATACCATCAGCAATTACTACATCCCCTCAGGTTGGTTACAAGTTACTAATCAACCTAGGGTTCTTGATCATATTATGAGATGCACCAGAACCAACAATGATATAATTCGATAAACTTGAAGCATGATAAGATTTATCTGAATCTTTGAGAGCATTGATGGATTTGATGAGCTCTTCAAGGTTTGATTTCTTCACATATTCATCATGAGCCACCATCAAAGCATTCCCTTCATCCATTTGAGAAGTAGAGCCGAAGCTAGCTTGAGTAGCCTTCTCCTCACTTGCAACATTAGCTTTAGGTTTGTCCCATTTGTTTTGCTTGAGGTGAGGATGGAGGATCAAACAACGATCTTTAGAGTGGTCTCTCTTCTTACAATGGTCACAAATCCACACATTATTCTCCTTATGTTGAAATGAAGCTTGGGTAGCCATAGCAAGTTCCCCTTTACCACCAAGAAGATTTTGGGATCCTTATTCTCTTTGAATGAAACCACACACTTCCTCTAAACTTGGAAGCTTGTCTTGTCTCAAGAGATGGCGAGTGAGATCCCCATATGATGTATTCAAGTTCAACATAAGCCCAAACAGCTTGTCTTGCTCAAGTCTTTCACTCAACACCACAGGATCCACCTCCTAAACATCTCAAGCTCAGCCCAAAGAAATATATACTTTCCAAACCACTGAGTAAACTCCATATCCTCTTGGTTGAGGTCATTGATAGTCTTCTTAACCTCATAAACTTGGCTGAGATTGGAGAGTTTTCCATAAACTTTCTTGAGAGTGTCCCATATATGTTTGGCACTCTCACAATAGGAGTATGCTTCATAAATGGCTGGGTTAAGGGAGCTATTTATGATGACAAGATCAATTTGGTTGTCTTGTACCACCATGCTTCATCATCACTTACAACAACCACCACACATGAGCTTCCTTCACCTTCCTTTGTCTTTCCACTAGCTTGAACCGCCTTCTTTGGAGCTCCACTTTCAATATGGGCCCAAAGCCCTCGACCACTTAAAACACTCTTCACGGTCCTTGACCATAACAAATAGTTAACTCCCTTAAGAGTAACATGAACACCCAAAGACTTCAGATTTTCCATCAAAAAGTAGAGAGAACACTCTATTATCCAACGGTTAAAAGAAAAGCTTGAAGACAACAATGGAGATTTTAAAAACAAATTCAGAGAATGAGATTTGCAGCGGATTAATAAGGAACACAAGAGATCTTGTCCTCTGATACCATGTGAGTTTTAATGAGGTTGATGATTGAGAGAATGGAAAGAATCAAGTGAAGAATATGAGAATGGAGAGTTTGTCTTCACGAGTTAGAGAGAGAATGTGAAGAAGAAACCATTCTTTCTTAATTCAAAATGTGTGATTTACGTTACAATGTAAAGAAGAAGCAAAGTTGTACAATATAACTCAAATGGCTATACCTAGCTAATGATGGCTTGTAAGAAAAAGAGGATTAGCATAAAGTCATGTTGTTTTTTCCACAAATAAAAAAAGTAAAATGTACTTTTGTCAAGTTATCTCAAGGGCTACAAGAAATTTTTTTGATTTTCAATAAACTCTTTGATAATTAAGAGACTTAGTTATGTCTTCTACTTACTTCTCTAAGTTAACAAATAATATACAACATATGTAACTCTATTTATAGAAAAAAATGTTTTACCAAGACAATATTCTACAAAATTCATAAGTTTGTTTTAAGCACAAACAAAATGTGATATAATATCCAACATATGTAACACTATTCATAGAAGAAAAAAAATATTTATTACCAAGACAATGCTCTAAAAAATTCATAAGTTCAAATTAAGATATCGTAGAGGAGACGAATTATTGCTTGTTTTGTTTTGGTCTCTCGTCCGACAAGATCATAGTCCTTTGTCCATCCATGATCTCTTGGTAGTCCAAACAAAATAAAAAAGATGTGATGAATGGTGTACATTATAATTTCCAATATATGCAGCCACGGGATTTGCATATGTTTACTGATTCTCTTTAATGTTCTTAGACTTGGTACATATACATTTTGGTTATTGTATTTTACATGTATAAACTCTATTTTCGAAACTAGACTCGTATCTTGAGACACGGGCCCCGAACCTGAAACCAAAGAAGGGACCTTTGTGGTTACCTTGGTTTATCATTCATTTATAACTGACAATGGTTTATTATTGTTGTACCAGATTATCATATGAATAAGAGTTGGCATTCAATAGTTTTCTGATGCATAGTGAAGTCATCTCTATTGTCTTGATTCTTTTATTAGGTAGCAACCAATAAATTCCTTTTCTTCCCAAAAGATTTACAGTACAGATCAGAGTAACATAAAAGAGTCACACATTTCTTTACATCTCTCTCTCTCTATCCATGGTGGGGTTTTTTGACATAACTCTAATGACACATTACATAAACATCAGATCTATTCACATGGATATTATCTTTTGAAACTCTACTGATTTACTTACTTATGACATGTGTTTGAGAGTTTAAAATACTCAGGCAGGGGGTTCAAAGCAAAGCACCGAATCTGAGATTTAGCTTTGGCTTTTCATTTTCAGCTTCTTGAGTCAGTCATACTTCAATCCTCACATCACTCTGTCTCACAAAACTTGACACTCAAACGCACTCTTTCTTTATCTTGTTCTTCAAGTAGATAATCTGAACATGCAAAATATAACTTTTAGAACCATATAAGCAATATCACTGTAGAAACAGAGATTTTAACTTCACTAAAAGATGGGTTTACCTGGTTGGTGGTTTCTGTAGTGTTGTATGCATAGAGTTTTGGAATTGGTCTCTTGGTGATCTCTTTTGAAAAGCCAAGCTTTCTCTTTGACAGTTGTTCGCATCTGTGGATTCCCGCATCCCCTGCTCATGCGCAGCCATTTCATTAGCTGTGTTTCTAATCCACGGTCTCTCCTCGGTTTTTCTCCAGAACTTGGGACTTAAGAACTCTGAACCAGGTAGTTTGGAGCAACTGTCTCCTGCACAGCTACCCCTATTCTTTGGGACTCTCCCGTTTGAAATCGCTAGATCACATGATATTTCATCTAAAGCCATCTCTAGACCGCTTACACGACACTCCAGAGACTGAATACCACTCTGTGATGTTCCCATGAATTTCTGCATCGAAATATAGTTGTATATAAATGAGTATAAAGCCATCTATAACATCCATAACCAAACATCACATCTATATGAAGGGACATTAGGATAACTAAGACTAATTAAAAACCTGTAGTAAATCTAAGAGACTGGACTGCTGGTTCTCAATCAGAGCAAGCTGTTCACGTATCATAGACAGTTCCTCGCTGTCTTTCTTAATCTCAAGCACATCATCTTTGAAATTCTTGGCAATGGAATCACAAGAATCGCCATCGTCACTGCAAGGTGCAACTCTTGAGCCAGACCTCAAACCACCAAAACTAGATACTTTATTATATTCCCGACTTTTCTCAGAGATAGTATGTTTGATTATATCAGGCTCCCCTGAGTTTGCCTTCTCCTCCGATTCTACCAAAGATTGCTTTACTGGCGTAAATTGCGGTCCCTTGTTATCCACACTAGAGACTTCTGCTGCTAACATGGTCATATTCCCTAGAGTTCTTTTTGGAAGATTTTCTTTTTGTCTAGTTGCTGCATATGATCTATTCACAGGCATAGATGGGGACCTCTTGATTATAGGCGTTACTTTCTTTGGTCTAGAGGGCTTAAAACCAACGTCAATGGTGGAACTTCTCGTGACCGAGGAAAAGCATCCAATGTTACCATCATCTGAAACCAATTTGTAGAATTCAATAAATCAAATTGAAGCAAGTCCTTAGTTAAGTTTCCATTCTCTGTAATAAATTCAATAACATACCTGTTGAAGATCTTGATGGAGATAAAGAAGCGTCGTCATCATTTGAAACTTCCTTCCATAGGTTCAATGCTCGATTCATAGTTTCTCTCACACTTTTCACCTGCATTGTGGATCCACTAAGTGTCAAAATCGGAGTTTAGATTCTCTTTAACACAAAATAAAGAATTTTTACCTTATCAAATCTTCTGCTCACAAGAGCTCCAGTGCAAGCCTTCTTGTATTGTGCAGCCAAATCTTCCGCAGTCGCAACTTTACCCAATGCCTCCGCCGCAGACTTCCTCGCCGACCAATCCTCGCTGCTCAGAAATTCAATCAACACCGGAACTAACCAGTCCAACACCGACTTCGTTCCAGCTCCTCCAGCGCCAATTATACTACCAACGGCACTCAACAACGCTGCTTTGGCCTTAAAACCGTCGCTTTTGAGCAGCTTCCCAATCTTAGGCAACGATTTCCTCAACTGTTCCGATTCCGGATCCGAAGCTGCTTCCACAGACGCCGCCAAACACAACGCCGCTCCGATCTGCAAATTTGAATCACCTTCCTGAATCAACGCCTCGATAAGCGGTTTAGCGACGGAGGCGAACGGTTGCCTCGTGATATTAGCGGAGATATCCGCTGTCGCAACGGCACAAGCAGAGCGAACAGAGGAATCCGGATCTCGGAGACGGCGAATAACGGTGGAAACCATCTTAGAGAGATGAGGAGTTAAAGAATCGCCATGGTAACGAGAGAGAAGCGATAAGAGAGCGACGCACTGTTTCCTCACAGGAGATTTACACGAAGAGTCTGTATTGTGGATACAGTTAAGGAACGAAGAGAAGGAATCGTGAGTGAGATTTCTAGCGATTGAGTCGAGCTCGGCTGAAGCAAGAGCTAAAGTGTCTCGATCGGCGAGCTTGTTAAGACAAGCAATAACTCGTTGCTTTAGATCAGGAGCAGTTGATGGTGAATGCGATGGTGATGTGGAAGAAGACGCCGGAGATAATGAAATCGGCGGACTCGCTGGGAAGCGTCCGTGAACCGACATTTTTGATTTAGAATTGATGTTGTTTGAAATCGTATTGGGAGAGAACGTGTTCACATTAAATGTGAAATTGCTTGAATATGGCGGCAGAGAGACTTCTCCGGTCATATGCGTAGACGGTTGGGGTATGGGTTTTTAAATGCTCACAAAGAAATAACAAATTGTGAAAATATAATATTAGTATTTCATAAAATCGTTAGGGAATAACATATCTTTTACATCAAAAAAATTAATTACTATACTACTCGACGAAATCAAAAAATTTATATTTTTCTTCTGTCACGAGAAATAAAAATTTTATTTGTGGAATTTTCTTCTACACAATGGATTTATAGACTTTTATTTTTCTTTTCCTGAAGTAGATCCTTAAACTATTTCTATTGATAATTATGAGAAATATTTTTGATAAGCAATTAAATCTAATTTGAGAAAAAATAGAGAATTATATCATTCAAAATTCCAGTTTTAATTAGTTTGTTCAAACATTTTTATATATAACTAGATATGAATCCATGCGATACACATGTTTTATAAAATAGTTTGATATATATATATATATATATATAGTTTAGATAATATTTAGGAATCTTATTAATTACTAATTTTTGAAACTAAACTTTATATAATAGGATTTGAACACAACCTTATATGATATTTAAAAATTTTGAATCGTTGAATTTGACATGTGAAAATCTCATTGATTACTGACTTTTAAAACCCAACTTTATATAATAGGATTTTATAATTATAAATAATTATTATTATTTATAATAGTTTTAAGTTAGGATTGTGAATAGAGACAAATGTTTATAGTAAATATAAATTTTTTTAAAAGATATTTCAAATTATAAAAAAATAATGCAAAATTTTGGATAATTGGATTTGACACGTGAAAAATCATGTTGATTACTAAATTTTGAAACTTTACTTTATATAATATAATATAATAGTATATTGCAAAATTTTGATCAATGTGGATGAATCTATTGAACACTATTCCTTTTTGGTTTGAGATTTTTTTTATTAGGAATATCTGTATAGATAAATATTAGTAGTAGAGAAATATATCAAAATTATCTTCAATTACAATTTTTGTTAAGATTATTAAAATACTTGCAATTTCTTTTTTTGAAAATTCATTTTGTAATTATAGTTTAATATTGATAATTATCTTCTATTAGGATTCATTTTAATTTTATAATTAGAAAGATATATATATATATATTTATTTTATAATTCATTTTATGTTAGGATCATGAATAAAGATAAATGCTGTTTGATAGATATAAATATATTTTTTTGGAAATATATATTATTTTATTCTTAATAGAAAAAACGGATAATTTTATGATCGTTCGATTTGACACGTGAAAAAATCATGTTAATAAGTAACTTCGGTAAATTGTACATTATATAATAAGATATCAACATTTATCTTCTTCGATTAGAATTTTTTGTAAAGATTATGAATATACATAAAATTTTATATGTAAATTTATTTTTAATTATATTTTTATTAATTTTTATATAATTATAAATAAATAAAATTATTTTCAAAAAAATTATTTTAGGATTCTAAATAGATATTGGTGATATAGATAAATATACTAAAAAGGTATTTTAAAATATAATTTTGTTCCCTTTTTATAAATATAGAAATCCGGAAAACAAAATTATTTTAATATATATTTTTTAAATATATAAATACAAAAAAGTTTATCGTTAAATTTGACACATTAATTCTATTAATATGTAAATTTAGGGATCAAAGTTCATAAATAATAAGATTAAGAAATTGAAGTGGAGAGATGTTCATCTACAAAACTTATATATAATGATAAGAAAGTATATAAATAATTAATAATAAAATAAAATAAGAATATACTTAAAATTAAATACTATTTACTTCTTTTGTTTGTTTGACGAATGAGATAGAATTAATAACGTAAAAAAAACTTTTTGATGTAGGCAGTAGTGAACTTTTTTGTGAAAGTTTGAGAGAGCTAAGAATACATCGGAAATTTATGTGTTGATGAAATCATTTATTTGTTTGCTTATGTATATATAGTAATTAATATTCACAAATTCCTTATGAGATTATGATTCTTTTTTTGATTACGAATATCTATATAGATAAATATTATTAGTAAAGAAGTATATCGAAATTATCTTCAATTAGGATATTTAGTTAAGATTATTAAAATATTTGCAGATTTTTCTTTGCAAATTCATTTTTATGATTGTTGGATTTGACACGTGGAAGAATCTTGTTAATTACTAATTTTGAAAAACTTTTTTTATATAATAAAATTTTAATTTTTATTAGATAAATACGAAAAATTTATGATCGTTGGATTTAACACGTGAAATAATCCTGTTAATTAGAAACTGTACTTTATATAATAAGATTTTTAACTCTATACAATGTCAATATATGTAGACAACTTATATTGTTCACAAAATATTATATTTTAACACAATTATGTTTTCCCATCATATGAGTAAATAATGTTTGATTTATAGTTAAAACTCTTCCAAGAATGGTAGCAAGAATAATTATAATAGAATTATGGTGAAAAACATAGTAAAAATAAATACAAAACCACTTTTTTTTTCCTAGGTCTTATGGGAAAAATTATTCTTTGGAAATAGTGCACCCCAAAGATAGAACATATGAATTTTTTAAAGTTCTAGACCTGTTCCTACCACTTGACCACAATTTTTTTTGTCACAAAACCACTTAGTTAAACAAAACTAATTGCATTAGATATAAATCTTTTCCAAAGATTTCTTAAGTTTATTGTGTGTTTTGACTACATTTATTTGCTTTCACTATTGGTCTCATGGCAAAGTTAATCTTATTAGATTTATTAATCGGCCAAAAGCCTAATCTGAATTGAAAAAGTAAAAACAATTATAAAATTTTGAAATCTAAATTGGATTTGAATGAAAGAGTCAGGCATTGGTGAGTTTTCATACAGATATACTGTAGGTCAGAAAGATTCTGTCCTGATGTCGTGTTAAATCTTACATAATAAAGCTATGTAGACTATATGATTTTAAATTCAAAAATGAATTTGTTGGAATAGCAATTTATATATTTTACACCATTATAAAAATATTATGTTCTAATAAAACAAAAAGAAATTGAAAATAAAATCAAAACTGACAGGTAATGGAATATCCTAACTGGCGAAACTTAGAACAATTCCAAATTTACAGTAATTATAACATAAATTAATAAAGCGATTAAGACAAAAATAAAAGAATATGTTGTGTTATTGGTGATGATGATGATTCTATATCATCTTTGACATTTGACTTGTTCAGACTATCAATGATGCTTATCAGATTTAAACTTATTTTTTTCTGATATAATTTTTCTGGGGCCAAAATGATTTGACTTAAGTTTATATGATGGAAGAAATGGCAACAACCATATTTAATTTTGTATTTTCTAGTATATAATTAATTGCTAATTGTTGAATAGATGAACTCATTTGTGGTTATGTGATATTTGGAAAATCAAATTGTAGAGAAAAAATCAATGATGGTAATAATTAGAGTGGCATACAAGTAAATAAAAAGAGAAAGAGGGAGAGACATTAAGCGTAATAATGCGAAAGCACGTGAAGAGGAAATGGAGAGAGCAGGCAAATCGAGCAGACTAGCACGTGACTTGATTAACTCCTCTCAAGTTTGATGTTACTGCCCTTTAAGTTTTAACGTGCTCTGAGATTATCTTTTTTTTCTTCCAATTTAATGGTATTATTTCTTTTGGTCAACTTAACTATATAAAACTTAATCAAAAACAGGTCTAAATCACCGGTATATTATTTACTAAAGTCACGTTTCTTGATAAGTTTTAAATCGACCTAGGTAGGGAATCTGCTTTGTGGTTCAGAATACACGGAAACAATGATAAGGAGACTATCTCAAAACCGTATTTGAGTCTGAAGAAATCATCGAGATAAAGTAAGAAGGCTGGCCACGCCAACAGATCTTCCACCATCTTCACCAGTTCCGAACAATCTATTACAAACTCCACCTCTGGTAAATGAAGCAAACTAAGGCATGTCATAACTCATAGTAGAGCCTCGAATTCTGCATGCAAAGGGGATAAGCTTCTTCGTAAGCATTGTGCTCCCATATTGATTCCATTGTCGTCAAACGGATAACAATACCATCCTAAGCCTGTGAAACACTCTGATTCTTTTCAGGAGACATCCACCATGCATTTAAAAGCTGAAAAAACTGAAATCACCGCAAGCGGGCTAGAGATTGTACCTCATTGAGAGTACATCGAGACACCGCCATTCTTAGCTTTTGAGGGTATGTCTTGCTGAGCTATAGCCCAAGCGCCTGCTTCAGCTTCAGCTCGCAGAATCAGGTCTTGAGGATCTTGGATCTTAGCTGCGAAGGATTTCTTATTTCTTGCTTTCCAAGTGAACCAGAGGATCCATGGAAAACTACTATAGCCTTCGGTTTTAGGTGTTCGCCAAAATAAATAGTCAATATTAGAGAATATCGAAGTCCCAGGGAACTGAGAGCTTGCTGGAATCTTGGATAGGGCCCACATTTGAAGAGCAGGGGGGCACTCGAAAAGGACATGATTAATATTCTCATCTTCTGCACCACAACTATCACACCGGGTATCACATTGAATTTCATGCCTTATCAAATTAGATTTAATTGCTACTTGTCCTGATAGCACTTGCCAGATGAAATGTCTTATCTTTTGTGGTGCTTTAACTTTCCACGCTTCCACTTGGAGATCCTGTATATGTGGACCGAACGAAGCTATTAACCGTTGGAAAATATTCCTTTCCGCCTAGTAACCTGATTTAACCGTATAAAAACCTGTTTTGTTGAAATGTCATCCTAATTGGTCCCTTGTGGGAAATCTTGGTATATGTAGACCTAGTATTAAATTCACATCCTCTACAGTAAAAAAATTTTCTAATCAACGGTTCACTCCAAAATCTACTCTGGTTGTCAATCAGATCTGAGACTCGCAGGTCTGGGTATAATAGAGGGCCATTACTACATGCAGGTCTGGGAATAGAATCTAGAATCCATGGGTCAGCCCAGACTCTAATAGTATTTCCATTACCCACTGTATGAACCATACCTTTCATGACCAAAACACAGGCAGATACTAAACTTCTACATCCATACGAAGGAGAATAGACACATTTAGGCTCCAGAGGGTTAGATCCCACATAGTAACGTCCAGAAAAAACCTTTGCCAGAAGCAAATTAGGGTGATCAAGTAAGCACCAGAGTTGTTTAGCCAATAAGGCTGAGTTAAAATCCATAATTGCTCGAAAACCTAAACCATCTTTTAATGAATCCTTGCATAGACGTTCCCATTTTACCCAGTGAATACTCCTGGATGATCCTGAGTTATGCCACCAAAAACTTGCAATAACTACCGATATTTTGGATGTAATTGCTTTGGGAAGACGATAGCATGACATAATATAGGAAGGAATTGTTGTGAGAATTGATTTTATCAAAATTTCCTTGCCTCCTTTAGATAGAAATTTTGCCGACCATGTATTAATTCTTGCTTCTATTTTCTCTCGAACAATAGCAAAATCCTTCTTCATTGCCTTCTCAATCCCTTCGGGAAGACCTAAGTATGAACCCATGCCTCTTAAAGTGTGGATTCCAAGAATTTCCTGACTCTCATGTCTAGGAGTATGGTCACCAACTTCCAAATTGTATTGATGATTTTGTAAAATTAATTTGTTGCCCTGAGACTCTCTCATAATCTTGTAAAACTCTGAGTATAGTGTTGGCTTCCTCTATAGTAGCTCTACAGAAAAAAGGCTATCATAAGAAAATAGCAGATGAGAAACATTCGGACTATTTCGTGCAATTGAAATGTCATTTATATGTGACTGTTCCTCTACTTTTTTAAGTTTCACTATTAGAGCTTTGGTGCATAGAATAAAGAGGTATGGAGATAGGTGATCTCCTTTTCTAAGTCCTCAGTGTAGCTTAACACAACTTTTAGTATTCCATTTATCAGAATAGAATATTGAACGGATGAGACACAATACATGATACCTTTGACCCACCGGTCTTGAAAGCCTAACTTTAGCATTAATTGACACAAAAAAATCCCATTCTATATGGTCATATGCTTTGCTTATATCTGTCTTGATTGCCATGTATACCCCTTTAATTCTCTTGTTCGTCTGCAAAGTATGAAACATTTCCTAAGCTATCAATATATTATCGGAAATCAGTCGTCCTGAAACAAACACTGATTGGGTACTTGAGACTAAATGGGGTAAGATCTTTTTTAGTCGTAAGCACATGACTTTGGAAATTACTTTATAGACGATATTGTACAAACTTATGGGCTTGAATTCTCTCATCTTTGTTGGTCTTGTAGTATTTGGAATTAGACAGATATTCGTAAGATTGATATCTTTGTTGAATGAACCAGATTCTAGGATATCGCTCACAAGCTTCACCAAATCCTTGTGGAATATATCCATGATTACGGAAAAATAGTGCTGTCATGTCATCTGGTCCTGATGTTTTACTAGGATCCATCATAAACACCGTATTCCGAATTTCCTTAGTAGTCGTTGGGGTTAGCAGAGTTTGATTTTCTGCCTTAGAGATAATAGGTTCAATGTCTTCCAATGCAGTGTCAATATTTGTTGCACCATTTGACAGAAAAACAGAGTCGAAATAGTCCACTGCAATCTTTTCTAGTTATAATTCTTGGTCAACCCAATTGCCACTATCGTCAAAATGTCCTCTAAATTGATTTCTTGCTATCCTTTGTATTTTCTATGCATGGAAGAATTTTGTATTCTTATCCTCTTCTTGTAGCCATCTGTTTTGACTTTTCTGTAGCCTGTAAATCTCTTCGTCTTTATATGCCTGGTAGAGTTCTGTTGCTACTTGTTGAATAGCCGAAGTATTACATGAATCTAATTTCTTCATGTCATCTAACTTTGTTTTTAAAGTCTCAATTCTTTCTTTTCTAGGAATCACTTGATTTTTTCTTCATCTAGAAAAATTTCTCTTCGATAGTTTGATATTTGATAGGAAATTCGGTTTTTTCTTAGATTTGCATATTTATTCCATCCTACCATTATTACTTGTTTAAACCCCAATTTTCCAATCCGTTTATCAAAGCTGAAACCCGACCTTCTGATACTGTCAGTTTCCTTCATTTCAATCAAAATTGGTCTATGATCAGACCCAATCATTTTAAGGTAATCAGCCTTGGAACTTGAAAAAATCCAGTGCCAGTCCTCATTACCAAAAACTTTGTCCAATTTGTATCGAATAATGTCTTTATTCCGAACTCCTTACCAAGACTACGTATCTCCCGTGTAGGGGAATTCTATGAAGCCGCAATTATTTAACATTGTGTTGAACACTACAAATGAGCTTAGACTCCTCATCCGACCTCTTTTTTTCTCATGATGTCCGGAGATTTCGTTAAAATCCCCTGCTGCTAACCATGAACCAAACCTTTGAGTACCAAATCATGTTAGCCTTTCCCATACATTTTGACGTAAATGATAAATAGGTTCTCCATAAATAAACGATATATAGGACGTAAAACCTTTAAGTTTTAAAGAAATATCGATTATAATTTTATCCTTGAAAATTATTTGCACATTGTAGTGATTATTAAACATGAGTGCAAGCCCGCCACTAGATCACATCGGGTTTACCGTTATTAGGTTATCATATTGTAATTCATTTGTCACCGTTTCCATGTACTCAAAATTTCTTTTAGTTTCCATCAAAAATAAGAAATCAATCTTTTTAACCTTAGAAATATCTTTTAAATAATTTGAAGAAATGAGATTTGCAATTCCTTGACAATTCCATGATAATACTGTAATCATAAGAAACAAAAAAAAAATTAATTGGACGATGCCAACGAACGAGACGTAGCTCCATCGTCCTTGCTCTTGAAATCTTTCCCCACTTTTTTGCCTTTGTCAACCTTCTTTTGTCCTGATTCAATAGAGTTTACCAAGTTCTATTTCCTAGAGTTAACACCTCTTATACCTGCAGATTTTATACCCTTCTTAGACCCATCTAGCGATGAAGCCATTGGACAATCGGAGCTTGTTGTTTTCGGAAGAGGAAGTGGTGGTTTAGAGATCATGTTGAGCTTCTCAATTTTTCTCAGCATCTCTTGTGTTTCCTCCACTGTAATCATACCATACTCTTGTCGTTTCAGAATTTCATATTCTGTTAAAGTGGTCTTCTTCTCATTTTCCTGAGAAACAATAGCCTCAAGACCACAATTCATTCCCATAGGTTTAGAATAGTTTACCTCCAATTCAGTATCATTCTCCTTGGACAACTTTGTATTCTTAGAGGAAGATTGAGCTGCCTCCACAGCCTCCTTGTGATTGATATTACGATCAACCACTTGCAAAGATTTGTCATCGCCTTCCTCAATTTGACGTTTATTCTTATTTGCCTTCATTGCAAATTTTATTTCTCCTCCAGATTTCAGATGCTTTTCTGTCCCAAATGATTCTTTGGGGACATATTGTTGCTCCTACTTCTGGTTTCTAAGATTAGAACCATACTGGTCAAAGTATCTTGATTTTGAAGCTCTATCTCCACACTGCGATGATTCAGTCCTTGGATTATTTATCAGAGCACCTTTGAAACTATGGTTTCTATTTGGAACACGTTTTTGCCTCTCTTTTCTTTCATACTCCCATTCTCTTTCATGAACCATCAAACGTTTGTAGCGAGATACGTCGTGGTTTATGTAACAACAACTACATATACCTTGCAGCCATCATACTTGATCTGAATCAGTGTTTCCTCTCCATCTCCAAAATCAACTGTAGTTTTTAAAACCAACACTTTCATGACATTCACCTCCACCAGAATTTTTGAACCAACAACATCTATCTGGATTACTTTCCCCAATTGCTCACCAATTGCTTTGTACACAATTTCAGCAGTATACTCAGTAGGTACATTAGAAATCGTAGCCCATAGAGTCAAAGCTGAGGGGTAGTCTTCTAGAGCCTTCAGGATCCACTTATCAGGTGTAATAATCCACCCATCGAAGTGGGTAGGGCCTACACTGAGAACCTCCTCCTTATCTTTTATCTCCTTGAATGTAAACTAAAACTTGCTGAAACCTAAGTCAGTCCCGATGACTCTGTCCTCCATTCTCCAGATTCTTGGAAAATGCTAAAGTAGAGCACCAACTTCCTGCTTAACTGGGTTTAGACAACAACCAAGCAGAACCTTGTTACACTTTGCCAACAGGGCACTATTATCGAAACATGGGATCTTAATCTTGGGTATCATGGCTGTGGATGAAACCTGGGCTTGCTTCTTCTTCATGATCAATTCCGCCATTGAATAGTTGTTAAAACGAATAGAGAATGAATTTTCAGACTTTGAGTGAAAAGTAGAGACAAAGCTTGATTTGTGAGCAATAAATAGCCAGCTCTTAAGTTTAATCAGTCTTTTATGATTTTGTTTCCAAAACTTGGTTATTCTGTGATATTGAAATTGATTTGAGCAAATCATAAAATCCAGGTAAGTAAAATCGTCGACTTCCCTTATCTTGCTAATGTTTTAAAATTCAAAATCATGTAATCCTCCTAAATTATTGCCTCCAATAATGAGACCATTCCTTAAATATGATGTATAAAAAGCAAGGGTTAATTGCTTTTGATTTTCTGCTTGATACGAATAAATGCTAAAGGAGTAAATTTTGATTTCAGACAAAAAGTAGAGATCCATAGGCAATCAACGGTACAAATAAGGAAATAACAATAACTATGAAGACATGAACCATTCTTGGTCTCATCGTTTTGAAAGCTTGCTCCGGTGAATCGGAAATCGTCATTGAAGTAACAAAACATAACCTTTGGTGAAGCAAAAGACATACCCAAGCACTCACGTATCGTACTTGATTTTAGTGTTGACCCCTGACTTTGTTTAGATATGATAAAAAATTGATAATAAACTATCCCAGTAATCACTTGAACAATATCATCATCTTGAAACCACCCAAACGAATGGCTACTGCTTATGATCATCTTTAAAAAACTTCTTTTGCTCTTATCTTCATATCTCGTTTTTTCACTTTTGCTCCAACTAGAACTTATTCAGATGCTACTTTGATTTGATCTCTTATGGACTTCAGGAAGGGATTGATTATTTTCAGTGTTCTCTCCCCTTGAATTGACTGGATTTGGATGTATGACACATTTAAATCCCGACATCCTTTAAGTCCCAACGAGAGATCTTGAAAAAGGCGTTTCTCTGTTTACAAAATTATTCAAAAAATTGCATTGAGCAGAAAAAAACTCATCGCCATATCTCTGAATGGTAAGCACTTCCTTCAGATCCTCAAAAACATATGGTCCCTTGATCGCTCTGAAATGATATTCTAGTATCAATTGCTCAAAATTCCTGGTAATAATGGTAGATCGAGTATACTTGATTTGAAGTCGCCGTAAGTGACTTGATAACTTGATAATTTGGGAAATCGCTTGAAATTGACTTTGATTGCATCTTTCTCCAAGAGAAAACCCCTGTGAAATCTTCTTCGATTGAACCATGAAAGTGTGAATCTTCAGATTTGTTTTCTTTGCCCTTGTCGTAAGATCCTTCGCAAGGTCGAGCAAAACCTCATGCCTCACCTCCTCCTCTTGAACCTCTGATGATTTCTCTTTCATTTTAGAGATCGCCGAAAATCACCCTATCAGTGATTGCCAAAAATCGCCTATATTAAGACTATGATTTCCTTAATTTCCTATTTTTGTTTAATTAATTAAATGTTATTTCTAACCCATACAAATTCTTTATAAAAAAAATTATTGCAACCTAATTCATTTCATTATTAGAATACTGTAAATATAATTATATTTTCAAATTCTTGAAAATGATTTAGAATCAAAATTTAATATATAAAAAAATACTGTAAAAGTAGATATTTATTTATTTTTGTGGGGAAGATATTTAACTATTTGATTCTTTAGATTTTGTAATTGTTAGAATAAATTTCGTTCTGTAACAAAAATACGAATTTCTCTTCTGTAACTCACATTTTTAACATTCAATGTCTAAAAATCTACAAAACAATGTCAAATGCTTCTATTTAACAAAAAAAAAATGTATTAAAAAAATAGTCATAAAGACCACTAAACTGAGATATATCGAAGAATTAGTCACTTTCAAGAACAAATAGAGGTTCCATCAAGACGGCGACGTTTAGATATCCTCCATGTGACTTATGGTTTCACTCTTTCTGGCCTTTTCCCGCCCTCGTCTTGTTCCTTTCCATTCTTAATTTAAAATTGGTATGATAGCTAAACTAAACCGGGTACAGAGTCACATGATAGCATTCAAACCGGTTCTTTCGACAATAAGTTCGCTCTTATAATAAGTATATTAAACATCAGATCATGTAAATAGTTCAACAACGAAGGCCCAACTATCTAAGGTGGCATGAATAATTTTTTAAACTCTTTTGTTTCTATTACGACATATAATTAAGTTCAAATCAATTGTATCCATCAATGCTAGAATGTCTTTTTTCTTCTTTTTTGGTTTCTTATGAAGATGTCGACCGTTCTAGCTTATTTTCTTGGCAATAAATCAAACATTAGTTATAGCCACGTTACAAAATATTATTTCAATTCTAATCTTATATATTACTAGATATGGATCCGTGCGATGCACGGGTTTTATAAATTTTTTTGATATATACACATATACGTATTATATATTAGATAATATTTAATAATCTCGTTGATTACTAATTTTTGAAATCTAATTTTATAAAATAAGATATATATATATATACACACATGTATTATATTTTAGATAATATATAAGTATCTCGTTGGTTATTAATTTTTTAAACCAAACTTTATATAATAGGATTTGAAACCCAACTTTATATAATAGGATACTGAAAAATTTTGAATCACTAAATTTGACATGTGAAAAAATCATGTTCATTACTAACTATTGATTATACCCAATTTTATATAAAAAGACACTACAAAATTTTCAATCGCTGGATTTGACATCTGGAAAATTTTGTTGATTACTAACTATTGAAACTCAACTTTATAATTCTATTTATGTTAGGATTGTGAAAAAAGATTTATGTTTAGTGATAAATATAAATATTTAAAACAAAAAGAAATTTTAAAATATATAAAAAATACTGCAAAAGTTTGGATCATTAGATTTGACACGCGTTATGACTCAATTTTGAAACCTAACTTTTTATAATAGGATATAATATGATGCTGCAAAATTGTGAATCATTAAATTTGATACGTGGATAAATTCCGTTGATTTAGTACTAAGTTTTGAAACCAAATTTTATATAATAGGATAAGGAAAAAACAAATATAAAAAATATTACTTTTTCATCAAATAAAAGAAAATTTATGAAAATTTTTAAGAAATGTCCTTTTTTAATATGCTTCTTTTCAAAAAGTGTCTCCTCATACTTATTTCTCTTTCTCAATTTTCAAAGAAAAGGGTATGTTTTGAAAATAAATATTTCAAAAATGGCATTTTTGAAATTTCCTCAAAATTTATTCTTATAAGCTCATTGTTTTTACTCAAAATTCTTGCTTCCCACTTCCTTAAAAAATGTACCACCGTATGACAATACGAACGTTTTTGAGTTAATTGATCTATTGTTAAATAACTTGTATTATTTTTAGCTTTTGTGTTCATTTTTATTAAACCTATAAAATTAAAATTTTGAGATGATGAGATTTTCGTTCATAAAACATATATATATATATATATAGATATTGATAATAGTCAAACAAAATAATGATATATTTAATTTTAAATTTTTTCCTTTTTTGCTTGTTTGCCTTGATTGCGTTGGATGTAAATGAAAGAGAAAAATTAAGTTGGAGAAAACTAGAAAATTTGGAGAGAGCTGAAATTTTTTTTTAATGTATTTATGTATATATAGAGATTAATATTTACAATTCCTTTTTAGATTATGATTGAGATCTTATATATAAATAATTATTTAGGAAATATTTAGCTAACTAAATTTCGTTGGGAATAGGATTAAAGATATATATCTAGAAAACTAAATAAGTCGATAATTTTATTATACAAAAACCAATATCGATAATTATTTTTATATTTAACTTGTTACCAATCTATTACCAATGTAATATTTAATAATTATATTACGAATATCTTTTTGTTACTATTTCCTTACCAATATAATAGGATATTACATGTTGAGTACTGACTAATCTCTATATAGATAATTATATATATAATATTTATTTTATAAGTAAAATATTTGTAATATCGATGCTGACTAACGTTATTATAACTATTTCTAATTATTTTATTAAATTTTAATATCCTTTTAGAATATTAACATTATTATTTTTAGATTATGATATAGTTAATTATTTACTATTCTTTTTTATGTTAGAATGAAGATGATTTCAAATATATATGAATATTTTGTGATATATTTATGATTATCTTCTTTTTTTAAAATTATTTTAAATATATCACCAAAAGTTTTATGATCGTTGGATTTGACACGTGGAAGAGTTCTGTTAATTACTAATCTTGAGAAAATCTTCTTTATATAATAAGATATTTAATAATTATCTTACGAATATAATTTTGTTACCATTCCCTTACCAATATAATATGATATTACATAATCTCTATATAGATAATTATCTATATATAATTTTGATTTTATAAGTAACATATTTGTAATATCGATGTTGACTAACGTTATTATAACTATTTCTAATAATTTTATTAATTATATTTCCTTTTAGAATATAAAAATTATTATTTTAGATTATGATATAGTTAATTATTTATTATTCTTTTTTTATGTTATAATTTGGTTCCTTCATATAATAGGATTTCAAATAGATATGAATATTTTGTGATATACTTATAATTATCTTCTTTTTTTATTTTTACTTTTTTAAAATATATCACCGAAAATTTTATGATTGTTGGATTTGACACGTGGAAGAGTCAGATTAATTACTAACTTTGAGAAACCCTTCTTTATATAATAAGATTTTATTTTTTAATTTATAAATACTAAAAATTTCAAATCGTTGAATTTGAAGCGTGGAATAATGTTGTTAATAAGTGATTTTGTAAAACCAACTTTATATAATAAGATATTAACAACATTATTATTTTAATATATTTAATTTCAACCATTCCTTTTTACATATGATTCCGTTCCTTTTTATAATAGGATTTCAAATATAGATAAATATTTTGTGATACATATGTTTTACTTCCTTTTTTATTTTTAATTGATTAAAATATATCTTGAGTTTTTTTTTATAATATCACCGAAAATTTTCTGAATGGAACAATCTTGTTAATTAGTAACTTTGAGATACTGTACTTTATATAATAAGATTTTTTACTATTTCTTTATATATTAAGATTAGGATTTTGCTCCCTTATATATTATAATTTCAAATAGAGATAAATATTTATAGATATGATTATATTTTTATTTTATTTTTAATTGATTGAAATATATCTTGAGTTTTTTTTTTTAGATATCATCAAAAAATTTCTGACCGTTAGATTTAACACATGCAACAATCATGTCAATTACCAACTTTGAGAAACTGTACTTTATATAATAAGATTAGAGGAGTGATTTTTACCAAAAGACTTACGTGTCAACACCATGTTTAATTTTCACGTGATTGATTACAGAATTACCCTAACATTAAATTACAAAGTTACCTTTAATAGTAAAATTAACTTAATTTTAATATTAATTAATTTAGTTTATTTTGATATGAATATAATAACATAGATTTTCTAAAATATTTTAAAACGTAAAATTATTTTGTGTTTGTTTTGATTTAATCTTATTTTTCTATAATATAGATGATTACATAAATTACTTAGAATTTTTTATTTCACATACTTAATTTATTTCGTTTAAATTAAATTTTTTATTTTAAAATTAATATGTTTATTTTAAAAGAAATATAATTTTCTCTTAAGTTTTAAAATCTTGAAAATAGACAAGAAAATTTTGTTTTTCTATTTAATACTTTGTCAATTATTTAAACTTTGATATGATAAAAATAAATACATATTTTTCATAGTTATCATAATCATTAATAGTTCTTATCTTTATGTTCAATCCATCATAAATTTTTCATTCACCACAAATATTTATTCAATTTATAGTATTTTTTTCAGAGAGTCCTTTGTTAATTTTTATTTCTTTTTTCATGTTGACCGTTAAGATTTTACATACTCAATTTATTTTCATCAGAGAAATCAGTCCAATATTAGATTATAAAAGTAGAGTGAAAATTATAAAAATATAGAGATCATTTAAAATCAATTAAGATGGTTTTGGTCAATGAAGAGGTTAGTTTAAATGTAAACTAAAATAATATATATCGTAAAATTGGTTTTTTAGAAATTTTATTCCAAAAAGACATGATAATAATTTTGGAGAACCATATTATAGTAACGAATAAAAAAATTTATAGAAAGATTAACTAATAATATAAATAATATATCATAAGTGGATGAAAAAATTATTCAAGAGTCTGTTGAGCCAATAAGTGGTAATCATTTAATTTTTCTATATACTTTTTGGGGACGCGAATTTTTGAGGGTGAAAATTATAAGACTATGAAGATCACTCAAATCAATTGAGATAGTTTTAATATATGAAATAATTAGTTTAAAATTGTGTGTAGACTAAAATAATATGTATTTTAAAATTTTGATTACAAATGTTTTAGTTTTATTCAAAAAACATGAAACTATTGAAATAAAAATATTTATGCCCGCATGCATGTGCGGAAAAGTCACCTAATATATATATACCAACAACTAGATCAATCCAATTCAAAAAAGTAAATTTAGTTAAGTAGTTAAATATTTTATTTTTCCGATTTTTCCAACCATAGTTCGACTCTAGAAAATTACAAAATCTCGCATAGTATTATTTGGGATTTTGAGAAATGAGGAAGAATTAGATTATGATTGTATCTTGCCGATTTAATAATAAATGTTTTTGATCCAATCCATGACTTAAATCATAAAATCTGCCATGCAAACTAATGTAATTATATATTGCTGGAGAATACAAACTTTTGATCTTGATAATTACATTTTTCCAAATTTTAATATCTTTTTATAAAATTACTTTTATGATTAATCATATAATTTTGTCTTTTCACAAAAGGGCAAAGAGGGAAATGAGGACCAAAGAATGGATGTTGATAAGAGCAATGTTGTTTGACTAAGTGGCAAAGCTAGACTACAAATATTAATACAAGTTGTGGGAAAGATAAGAGAAGGGCTTTCACATGGACATACCTCTAATAGTGACAACAAACTCCCACATTTTATAGCTATTTTCTCATCATTTTTACATCATGTTTTCCTTCTAAGGGAACACTTGCACATGTTCTTTCTTTCTTTCGTTTTTTATAAATAAAAATAAATAGAATTTTATCTCTTATTGGATGAGATAAGAGATGCATCTGCTGCAATGGAATTGTATTGTAGCCTGTGGGCAATGTTAATAGAGTTAGGTTCATGTACAAGGAATCGTCCATGTGGTTCCCATTATGACCCCAAGACCAAATCTATATACCTCATATTCCTTTTTTGGGTTAAAATATAGCTTATATCTTGCCAATAAATTTATTATAGAACTAACTATCTATTTACTGCTCAAAAATTTTATATATCACTAGAGCATCTCTAAAGAACACTCTATAATTTTAAATTTGAAGTTTTGCATCCTCTAAAAAAGAAATTCTAAAACTTCAAATTTTGAAATTTTTGAATAGTGACACTCTATATTTAACATTTTACATTTAGTTGAGTTTGATGTTTGTCACTTATATTCCATAATATATATATATATATATATATTTTATATATGCATATAGTTTTAATATTTTTTAACTCGTAATTCCAAATAAAAAATAAAGAGACTCATTTAGCACTTCGAAATGCATTGATTGATCATATATGAGAGCATTACAAAAATAATGTTGTTGAGTGATATAATATTTATTGTAATTTTTAATTGCAATTTTATGTTTTTCATTTTATTATCGTGTAATTTTATGTTTAATGTAATGGTGTTTGTAAATATTAATATGTATGTTTTCTAGTTAATTATTAAGGTTTTATGGTTTTAATTAATTTGTGATCAATAATAAGAACTATAATGTAAATATAATAAAATTTTGAAGTTTTGTTTTGAATTTTGTGTTAGGAGACAAAACCAAGAACTTCAAATATGAAGTATACATTTGGAGAAAAAAATCAAAAAGTTCAAATTTGAACAATGTGAAACTTAAAAATGAAGTTTCCCTTTAAGTATTCCCTAAATCTACACAATCTTTAAATCTTGATTTTCTTTTTATCTTTCTAGAAATCTGTTTTAGATGATGCAGAAGTCGTTGTAAAGGCTAAAGAGACCAATTAAACTTTTGACAGATTTGTATTATGAGGTAATTATTATGTCGCCCTAATCCATTTCTTAATAGTAGGCGACACATTCAATTACTTTGTTTTGGTTGCTAAACTAATAATAGGGAGACTCAACAAATACTACATTTGTTTTAAAACATGTTCGGTATCTTTGTTCATAATTTATATTCTCAGGAGTATTATTACCGTTTATATCACATGTTCAATCATTCTTTTGTTACAACAATTCAATTATTTTGTTTTTAAATCCAAGCTAGTTATGTACGGTATACATTTGTTTTATTTTTCTTCTAATTTTGGGTGCAACAAAAACTATATACTCTAACATCATAGCTGTGAAAATTAGAATGCAGAATAATAACAATAATAATAATAATAATAATAATAATAATTATTATTATTATTATTATTATTATTATTAAAGAGATTTTTTATTATTTTATTATCTGAAACGAATCAAGTGACGGAGTAAAATGAAATTTTTAATTTTTCTTGTCTAATGTCAAATTTTTGGTTAATTTACCACCAAAAAGTGTTATGTTCTTAATCAAAATTGTTGGTTATAGAAAGTGAAATTGGTAAATGAGTGCGGTTTTGCGGATCAGAAAGGACCGGATACAAGCCTTGCTTGGACTTTTGTTATTGTCACTTGCAAACATTAGCACAAGAACCAATCATAAGCATTTTCCACATGGAACCTGCTTCTCAATCATGGCTGATTTTTGGATTCATATATACTTATATTTAATTAATGAATTTATTAAAAATCACTGATTTGACATCTGTGAAGTATGAAACACATCATACTACGTAAACCGCACATGCATATCTTTATTTCTTTAATGTTGCAGTTTCTTCAGCCTATATTTGACATGCCATTTTATTCTTTTTTAATTTATTTATTATCAAAAAGGGAGAAAGTAAGAAATAGTAAATATAGTAAAAAAAAGGAGATATAATAGAAATAAGAGGTAAGTGGGTCTAGTGGCAGGTGGTAAATCTATTAAAAACAGATGTATTTGTACATTTAGGAATTGAATTCTACTATTTACATTATGTAGAAACTTGACTAATGAGTCGGTTAGTTGTGGCCCAATGTTGATTAGAAAAAAAAGAATAAAAAAGATGAAAGAGAGTAAATAAATCCAGTTGCTTCTAGATGTGTTTAAATGAAATATATTTTTTATTATTCTCTTTCTCTCTTTTTGTTAAGAGAAAAAAATAATCTATTGGTCATTTTAATTTTTCTTAACTGCATTTACGTTCAATTGCTTCTCTTAAATGCATCCAAAATTTTTAGAAATGTAGATTTATACATTTAAACAAACAACAATTGACATCTCTATTTAGATGGAGTAGTTGGACGGAGAAACAAACAAGCGCCATATATATTTACACTCTAAGTTTCTATCTTCATAACTTACATATGGTTTAATTGAAAGATGGATTCAGAAATGCTGGCACTTAACCTACTAATAAAACATCTATTATATCAATTATTGAATCTTTAATTTATAACAATCATTACTAATCGTAAGATTTGGTATAGAGAGATAATAGTGTAAAGAGAGTCAATTAGGTAGGTCTTTATTGCAGACAATAGCCAACCTCGCCAACACAAGCTTCCAAAAGGTAAAAAGAGGTTTGAGTTGGAATATTTATTCCAAATGTTTAGGGTCAAAGATGAAATTAAGAGCACCAATTATATTTCGAAAGTTTAGGAAAAATTATTAAATTACTGGATTAAGAATTATATGAATGATTTGCTAATCTATTACACACTAGCACTCAGTAAAAATTCGACCCTCTCAAATGTTACCTAAAATTGTCAAAATAGAAAATAAAGAAAAGGGATTGTCTGAAGATGGGCTTGGAGTACCATTAGCGTGGGTTCGTGGTGGGAAGAAAATAAATTTGGGCCGAGTCCAGAGAAGCCCATATGTAAAGTGAGTTCCGTGGGGCTAAAGCTTAGGTTAAAAACTCACGAATAGGAAACCAAACAGTCTCTCACTGTGTTTATTTATGTGAATCTCCCAAGTCGTTACATTACACTGCGCGCGAGGAAGAAAGCTACTTGCTCGTTCGGTAACTATATGCTTAATCTTCTTCTTCATCTTCTTTTTTTTTGAATACTTTTCCATTCATGTAATACTCAACTGGCGATTAATTACGTCCAATTTACATGAATCCCCTAATTCGATGATATGTTGTTTCGTATCCAGAAGAAGCGTACTGGCTTTTTGAATTGACTGCTTCACATGTGAAAGATAATGGTCTTTGAGGATTGAATTAATTTTGCTGAAATATTTTGGAAAACCAAGTAATGAGCTAAATTGATGGTGAACTTTTTTGTTTTGTTTTGTGATCTACCTTTCTTTAAACGATGAAGCTTTGTTCAACATCAAACCATGGTTGACGAAGTAAGTGAACAGAAGCTGACTACAAGGATGCGCTTCTATACATTAAAACCGTGAAGGGTACATTTCAGGATCAGCGTGAAAATATGACCAATTCCTTGAGATCATGAAAGATTATAAATCTCAAAGGTATAGTTTTTTTTCTGTCCATGTTATGCTCGGTTTTGGTCTTTTTAGTTAAAAAATTTGTCCGGATGATACTCCATATGGTTCCTTATAACTAGTGTCCGAATTGTCTTTTTCGTTTGTAGAATTAATACAGATGGGGTCATAACAAGGTAAAAGAACTTTTCAAAGGCCACCAAGAATTATTTTTGGGTTTCAATACCTTCTTGCCGAAGGGTTTTGAGATCAAGAAACGCGTTGAATCTGAGGAAGCAATTAGTTTTCTTAACAAAAATTAAGGTAGATACGTTATGTGCTAAACTGTCCTAGGAAAATACTGCTTTTTTTCCCTTCTTATTTACTCTCTTAGATGTTCGTTCATTTGCAGATTAGGTTTCATGGCGATGATCATGTATACAAATCATTTTCAGACATTATAACCACGTACAAAAAGGATAAAAAGCCCATCACTAAGATCTACCATGAGGTAAACTCAATTATACGGACATTCTTTATCTTCCCAGCAATTTTTTTTTACTGAGTTTTACACATCTATTTCAGGTTTCCATCTTATTTCATGATCATACGGATTTGCTTATGGAGTTTAAGCACTTTCTGCCTGATAAGTACACAGAAGAAAGTCGTTGACTTTACGGGAAATACTTAGTTTTGTATATAAGATTCAGGTTATATATGCCTCTGAGCTTATAAGTCCAACCAAACTACAGCTTTCCCTCTTCCTACTGATTTCTAACATATTCATTCGTTTGCAGATGAGGTTCCAAAACGATGATCGTGTTCGTTTATGCAATTCATTTTTAGACATTTACAATCCTTACAGAGAGGGTAGCAAGTCTTCCACTGAGTTCTCCCAGGAGGTAATTAGCTCACTGATTGATAGTGTTTTGTTTTGTTTCTTTACACTCATTATATAGTCGTTACTTAGTTTGACATGTGTATCTCAGGTTGCCAATTTATTTCGGGATTATAAGGATTTACTTGAGGAATTTTCTCACATTCTGCCTCATACTTGATCATTAACGTCCTATGTTCATTATGTATCGAACATCAATTCAATATATTCTAAGTCTGATATTTTCTGTTTTTCTTATTATACATTTTTGTATGTGTATAATCTCTGTTTGGTAATACTGTTTCCCGATAATCCTAATTAGCTTCAGGAGATTAATTACATTAATGATCTGCGAGCTACTTCTAGTTCATTTCGTGACATAAGGATTACTATGTAACTTCATTGCTTCAGATTATTAGAGTGATTAGATTAGTTTGGTTAACTTGGTTAACTCTGGTTTAATTCTATTAAACCATTGTACCAACTATTGGTATATATATAAACCCACATGTAACAGAAACAAAGTTATATACAACGATTTTCTTTTCATTCTCTGTTTCCTTCTTCTTCTTCCTTCTTTGTTGCTCTCTGCAACTCTGATATGGTATCAGAGCAGGAAGTTTCCGCCTCTTCCTACTCTTAACCCTTGATCTCTTCTTTGATCATTCTTCAATTTGAGCTCAATTTCAGCTCAATTTCATTCTTTCATCTTTCTCTTATATCTCTGTTATTCCGCAGAGATTCTTCTGTTTTCTTCCTTCTCTTCATTGATTTAGGTTATTCCGCCNCCTTCTCTTCATTGATTTAGGTTATTCCGCCTCAATCTTTGAGAAACTATGGTGGTTATCCGTCCAAATAGGAAACATCCGATTACGGCTAGAAAACCCGTGAAATCGACTCGTTCTTCAAAGTCAGAGACATCGGAGCAAGAAACTACAAATAATCAAAATTCAGGGAATCCTTTTGGGAATCTAAACTCAGGGAATCAAGTTTCAGCTCAAGAAAACTTCAATTTCAAAGGTATCCAATATTCTCCCTATTACCTTACTAGTGGAGATAATCCTGGTGTTCCTATAATCTCAGAGG